>JAXGGA010005305.1:0-79480 GCA_038373865.1 Uloborus plumipes | reverse complement strand
CTGGCAAGATAAAAAACAAAGACGGCTATCGAATATAATAATGGGTTCTAGATTCGAACTGGTTGCCCAGACCGGCTGCCTTTAGACATCAAAGGAATTAAAACCCACCAACTAGCAGGTGTTTCCCCAGGTTTAAATGCATGTTATACACCAGCCTCTATTTCAAATGGTACTCACGTTGTAAATTGGGATACACCCGAACGCTTCCACCTGTCGTTTGTTACGCGCGTGTTCTTGGTAATGTTTGGAAAAAGTTGTTTTTGTTAAATGTAGAGATGATTGCCAATGTTGTTTCTCTGCAGTAAATTGCTTGCTAAAATTTGTCGCATTGTTTCCCGTTCTGACCAAATACCATAGGAATTTTGAACGTTAAAAGTATCCAATTGCTGCTCATATTATAAAATTTAATATTTACCTGTTTTTTTTCTCCAGGCATCTTATGTGCTTTGTTCGTGTATTTTCATCTGTGTATATGGATTATTTTCTAACTTATCTAATTCAGTGAAATAAGTTTATAAAATGCTGAACAAACTGGGAAATTGTGCTCCAGAATGTTTTGATCCGCGATTCAATTCCGCGGAATTTTTTGACCTGCGATCCGGATTTTTAGAGTCCGGAATAATATGGTTCAGACAATACAATAATAGGAAAAATAAAAACTTTACAATACAATAATGTAACAATATAACAATACAATAATGTAGGAAAAATAAAAACTTTTTTGACTTTTTTATCTATAGTTTCAAAAGAAATATAGATGCGCTAATTTTCTTTTAGACTCCGAAATGAAGCAAGAGAATAAGTGATTTGTGTAACGATTTTAATCCGCATTTTTTTCTTTTTTAAGCCTAATTGTTGTCTGAACAGACTTTCAAATTCTTGGTTGCTCTAAAATGGACTCATTTAAACTGACAAATTGATACATTTAGAAGAATGACCTTTTCATTTTTAGCCAAGTTGTGCTGAACTTTATACTGTAGCATTCGCGCCCTTTTTCTTTGAAACGGATTGTATCATAATGAGTAAAATATTTTTACAGCATATTTGCATAATGTTTAAGTAGAAATGTAGTATATGGAAATGAATAGGGAAAGTATAAAATTTTTCTTGTTTACGTTCTTGTGGTTACCATCTAAATATTTCGGTTTGAAAAGGCTGAATTTTCAACACTTGATTTTCGTATTACCTCATCAGTATTTGTCTAATTTATAGTTTATAGCACGGAAACAGTTTTACAAGTTCCTACATACAGATTAATTTTCGTATATGAAAGTTCGACATAGTGAATTTGCTATGTGTATTCTTAAAAGGATGTTTTAACTTCTGACGCAAAAAATGTTTCACATTAAAATAATGTAAAATACTGTTTTAGTATGTCAGATAATAAGCTATGGTTAGTTCATAATATTGAATATTTGTGCCTTAATCTTTTCTACCATCTCTTATATAAATGCAAAACTCTTTGTGTGCTGAAATACTGAATTGCTGCACTGTCACGGAAACAGCTGAGAAGTTTTAGGAAAGCTCCAATTGTTTAATTGCTGTCTGAGTGAATTGTTTTTCCGCTGTTAAAAGCTCCGCCTCCTCTTTGAGGAAGTCGCCAAGTTCATTAGTTCCTTGTCTTGCGGTCGCGTAGACACTAGTTAGTTTTTAATCATGAAAGATTTAAATTTTATTACGTGCTCCCCTGTTTATAAATCAGTTGCACATATACATTGATGTTATTCAATATGCTACGTCATTAAAGCACAGTTTGCTCTTTATTTCTCGTGTATATTCATATTTCAAATGTTATCGTTTGCTTGCCCCCATTGGCACATCACATGCGCAAAGACGGAACTGCACGTTCTCGCACGATATTGATTTGATTCATACAGTACAAGTACCCCTTGCTGAACCGGATATCTGGCTAATTCGGATCAAAGTTGTAGAATTTTTAAAATTATATATTCACAGAATTTTATAAATATGATAGCAGGAACATAACTATATTTACGCCAAATACCCCCCCCCCCTTTTTTTACAAGAGTAAATTTATAGCACCGTCATGAATTGTACACTGGATTGTTAATGAAAAAGTGTTTGCTTGATGATGCTTCAGGAACAATGCTCTGATGCTCTCAGAAAATCAGTTCATTTACTGAGTTTCTTTTTTGGTGAATTTTTACAGATTTGATGGAATTTCAGTGTAATGAATGTGTGAAACTTGAATGTCCTTTTTCTCTCGTTTAATATTTCCCTCAGTAATCGGCTAGTAAAAGACAAGGAACTTTCTGTGTTTTCCTACTCAACCCCCTGAATAATCCCCAAGTTTTTCTCGCTCCTCATATCAGTCTCTGGAAATTGCCCTTTTGTGGGAGTTCATTACGTAGGTAGCAGATGCGTAGGTTTCGCTCCCGACTTTCGTTATCGTATTTATTTTCTGAAAGACGAGATAATGTTAACTTCCTGACTTTAATTGCAAGAAATATTTATTTCGTCTCTATAGAGTACTGATATATTTAATGTAGCTTCGATGTGAAAGCATTATGAAATCCGGAAGAGTGGCAATAGATATGCATTCAGAATTCTTAAGTTTAGTTCTTTTCTATTTCAAATTATGCTGGAAATTTTGTTTCCAGTCTTTCAAGCAGGTTCCATTTTATTAAATGGGCAATAATATATGGAATGTTACGACATTAACCGATTTTTTAAGTAATAGATGCTGTTTTAGTAGTTCTCACTTGCGCATTTTAATTCAAGGTACATGGAAGTGAAGTATTTTATGTTAGTTATAGATTGCAAAAAAAAAAAAAAAAAAAGTATGCAAATTTCATGCCGTGTTAATATTTTTAGCTTCCTTTCTGCAACAGTTCTTATGTTTTCAATAGCAATCTAAAATAAACTTTCACGCACAAAGCAAAACTTAAATATAATATATAATTATGCGAATTTTTTATGCCTTTCCTTAATTTTGTATTTGAACCGTAATATAGATAACTTGAAAACGCTCAATTAGAACATTGTTTTCAAAACACAGGAATTAAAAATTAAGCATTGAATAATTAGCATTAAAAGATGCAAAGCAAACGTAAATTCGTTAGGGTTGCCATCTGAAATGCCGACACCTACCTACCTTTATACCCAATCAACTTATCTAGGGCGTTACCGTTTAGCAGTCTAAAGAGAAAGATCAAAATCTTTCCATTGTTGCCTTAAAAAAATGCAACTGAAGGTTGCAAAATATGAAGTGGTGATTTTAGTGTTGTAAAATATTTTTCACAATCGGCCATATCATTCTGTGGATGCTTTTTTTTTTTTAATTCTTGAAAAATGACTTTATTTTCCAACTGCATTGGGAAGCTTTAGATGAAATTAGAGTGAAAAATTAAGTTTTATTTTAATCTCACATCCAATTACGAAATAGCAATGTACACTAAAATATTCATCCTTTAAATTTCAATCCTTCAAATTAAACATTAAATGAATATCTAAATTATATATTTTCATTCCTTACGTTGATGATTAATGTGGTTGCACACTATTCACTTAATTGCATTTATTTAATTTGTAAATGCCCCTTGTACTTTTTTTTCCTCCATCTTATGACTTTCTCTCTTTTGCTTGACCCTCTGTGATATAAATTCATAACGACTTTTAAGCAGGATCTGTCTTTTTTATGGTTAACTAAACCTTTTTTTTTTTTTAACTCCGGGGAGTGAATGGGTTGGCCTTGTGTCGGCAGCTTACAGCCTTTAGGTTTCGAAACTCGAATGCGATTCGCTGATCACCAGTGTCGCCTTGCTTGCTTTGACATTTAAAGTTGTGTCGCGCATTTTAAGCAATTTTATTCGTTTCCGTGGATGCGGTTCATCGCCAACTGCTGTGGCTTGCTATGAAGTATCTAGAAGAGAATGAGTGAGTCTATACTTGTCTTTTGTTCTTGATTTCAATCATGTCATGGAATTTATGTACGATTCCCTTTTTGTAGAAGCTTAGGTTTGGATGTGAAACACTTTATCGTAAATTAATTCGGCTTGCAAAATAGTTACGTACAGTCTTATTTTTTCCTACTTTTTTTTTCTTTGATTGCATAATACTATCCTAACTCATCATTTTGAATCTTTTTTTTTCATTTAAAATCGAAGTACCCAAAATATCTTGAAATATTTTAGAATGACTTTTTTCAGACCTTATTCTTAATTTTTATTTACTTGTCAACAACGTGTGTCACGCACAGATAATTTTTTTGAGGAGCTTTGTTATTAACTGGTGAACGAAACACAATGCTGTTCCGCAAAAACTTATTCGTACATTGCCTATGTTAAATTTGCTTTGTATTCAATTTTGTGTTTCCTTGTCTCGAAGTTATCCTATTTAATAAGACAATACGAAACATTAAATCCATTTTTGTATTACCTCTTTGCAATATTGACAGTTGGTAACTTTTTTTGAAAGAAGACAAGAAAAAACAGTATACAGAAAAAACTTGGTCTAAATACAGTTTATGTTTGATATTACTATTTCCGATATAACTATATGGATTGGGATGCGTGTAAGAACTATGCAGCTGATTACTTAACATACCATCACGCTATGTAATAAAGAAACTTCCGACAAGGTAGTTGAGCAAACCTATTTTAACCATAATTTGTTAGAGGCCGAAATGACGATAGCTGCCTATACAAATAAACTGTGAATCAAGAAATAAAATGCTTCTTGAGTAGCTTTTTTGGTTTTGCAGTTTAGTATGAAATTTCAATGTTTTCTTCGCTGAGCAAATTTCGAGTTCACGAAGTCTGATTTAACAATAGTGTGACCTAGTTTCTATTCGGGACATAGTATCTTTTTTAGTGCAATCGCTATCTGTTCATTATTTATAGTTTAAGATTCTATTTTTCTTAATCTAAATTTTCTTCTTGACGATATCTACACTTACTTCCTATCAGTTCTTTAGACCCTTGTAAGGAAACGTCTGAAATTGATAAGTCCATTCCATTTAACTTTAGTTTCCATTCTTTTATTTTTAGGAACAATTCACCCCCAGCTGAAATGTGAACCGTATTTAGTTTTCCAAAAATCTCTTATCTTTCACTAGCGAAATATTTTTCATTTTGGGTGTGATGTTAGTCTTACTTCTCGTATATACTTCGCAGTTTTAAAAATTTTATTTTAATCTAGTAAAAAGAATATTTTGAAAGTTTCCGTACTAGGTTTTGTCCTTAGTGCTCATCGAAAAAGTTTAATTTCCTTGAAATTTGTTACATTATTGTTAGCAAATAAAACTTCACTAAACGCAGAAGAAAATAACTCCTGTAAATAGAAACCGAAATTAAATCCTTTTAGTTCGGATGCTGAGCGATTTCTCGAATAAAATAACTTTAGTGCTCCTTAATTTAATTTCATGTATTAAGTTATTTTTTTCTTTGCTTTTATCTTTTTTAAATTTTCGAGCTCTCATGTACTTCAATGCAGGTTTTACACTTTTTTCAAAAGAAAGTTAGTACTAGTTTTTTGAAAATTATATTTATAAAAGTTTCCCACGTCATGTGCTTCCACACTTGTGCGGAGGCCCGATGGTTTAGAAAAATATTGTAAAATGTATGGATGGCTGAGATTACGAAGCATTAAGTTGGTGATTAGTCGGGGAAAGAATAAGAATTTGCTCATATTCCAGATTGCGATTGCAGCGTTTGTTAAAGTGAAGAGTAAGAGAGAGTATAAAGTTAACTAAAGGTGATCTACCCACCTAAAAAAACTGTTAGCTGGACAAATCTGAAAATTTTTCTGTCAACTAGAAAACCTGCAAAGTCGAGAAAAATTTAATAACTAAAAATAAAGGAAATTATTTCCTGAAAAATTGATAAATTATTTTCTGGTTAAAAATTCAAAAATAAAACATTGCCTCACTTTTAAAAAGACTAGAGTATTTTCGTAATATTTTCTATTTCAAGTAAACTATCATTTTTTTTAAATTATAAAACGTGTGATAGGGTACTAAATCTAGCCTCCTTCCCTCCTTTTTGCCCCCCATAAGTAGTAAGTATTTAAATAGATACTTTTGGTTTTGTATAATATCTAGGTATATATTTTCATTTTAATTTACTAAAAAAACAAAAAAATCATTGTGATTGTATTAAAATATTTTTTTTTGCCCACTTCAGCTACTAACATTGCAATTTGTATGTACTTTTATGGCTATTATTTTTTTATAAAAAAAATAGTCAAATAAGTCAAATATTTTTTTATTAAAATATTTTACTTCTGATTTCTTTTTTACTGTTTTGTTATGAATATAGTTTATGTATCTCTATTACAATGAAGGACTTCATCAAACATTTGCATTGATAACTAGTTTCTTCGGATGCGTTATTAGTGCTTGTTTTAAAAATAGATTTTTTTTTCTTACCGGGAAGTTGGTAGATCAATAATAGTGAATTACGGAAAAAGTAAAAATTACCTTTCGGCGGAAATTGGTAAATTCTTTCCTTCCCGATTCGTCGATTGCTTAAGTTTTGAGAATTTTGCGAAATTCGGAACGTAAGTATCGATTAGTTTTTACAGCAGAGAATGAAATGTTTGTGTGTCTGGGTTAAAGCATTTCATGTGAAAATATTCTCATCGTTTCCGCCTTTCTTTTTATCACTATTAAAAATAGCGATTGCGTTAGTAGCAGACAAACGGGTTTTTTGCTACTAAGCCACATTAGCAGGTCTCATCTGATGAAAAATTTTCTTTCTCTCGAGTTCGCTTGGCATGGTTATTTCGCGGGGCAAGAATTTTAGTCGTTTGGCAGGTGTGTAAATTTCGTGCCCTTTGCATTTTGTGTTTTGTTGCTGATCGCCAGTATATTCCGGAAGAACTCCATCTTTTAGTTATTTGTTTTTCTTTTTTAGAAATGCAAATTAATTTTGTGAAGGCGGAAAAAATTGTTTGCAATACTTGATACTTTTGAAGATAAGCTTGTACAAGGATAGAAAAAGACTTAACCAGGTTTTCATGCTTATTCCTGATTTTTCCAAAAGCACAAAACTTAAAAATGTAAATTGTTGACATTTTCAATTCTTTCGGGACCACATAATCCCTTTAAGGGGTTACAGTACCTCAAAAATGACCAAAAGACCAAAAAAAATTTTATTGCATATTTCAAAAGTAAAAGGAATTTAAAACACTCAGAAAAAAATAGCATTGTTCTAGCTAAATTATTTAAAAAGTTATGAGTGACTTTAGGGCATGAATACTGTGTGTTCTAATGGAAAAACCAAACTTTAAAGTGCTTTTTCTCGGTGATCAGTTTTTAGTGTTTCTATGTTACTAGAAATGCTAAGGAATTTTTTCTATTAAAGATATAACTTTGAAGCAATATTTTTTGCACTCAGGATAATATATTTAACAAAACTGTGCATTGAATAAGCGTTTTATAAATTACAAAATTTTTTAGAGTTTGTTAAACCTCAAAGAACAAAATTTTCTAAGAATTTTTTACATAAAAGGTCACAAAATATTTTCTAATCAAAATATAAGAAAATGAATGCACAGATTTGTTGAGGTAATCTTTGTGATCATTTCGCAAAAAGAAATTTTGAAATTAGTGCAGAAACAAAAAAGCCTTAGGGTTTTTAAAAAATTGAAATTTTCTTACATTTTTCAAATTTTCAAAAAAAGTTTTCAAAATTTTTAATGTTTGAAAATAAATTATTGATTGTTAAACAAGTGCAGAAACAAATATTTCAAAGAATTAACTTTTTCACTTAAATTAAAGAAATTTGTTAGAAAGGTACTGTAACCCCTTAATGCATAGAAAAGGTGACCTGTACACGCACACACACACACACACACACACACACACACACACGCACACGCTCACACGTTTATTATAAGCTGGGTCTAATTTCCAGCAGCTGTGCTGGAATTCGACAGTCCTCAGAACCTATTTTGAGGTCTGAATTTCGCTCCCCCGGAAAAATTCTCTTACTACAACCTTTTGTAGTACATTTTTTACCTCAAACTTGGTTTCAAAAATGTGATCTTTTTTTTCTAGGAAATTCATACAATAAGTAGCAAAGACAGGGTGGCTCTAGTTCTCAACATCATCAAAAATCATCTAAAAGTGCGTTTTTAAAGTTACAATTTTGGAAAATTGCCAAGGATGATTTTGCTACCCCAGTTCTTGCCCCGAATGTGACCAAAGATAGCCTAAATTCGCTTTTTAGACTTGTATTTCAAAAAATTTCTAAGCTCTAAAGTCACCAAAAATCGTCAAAAGTCATTTTTAAAACTCAAAATTTGGAAATTTTCCCAGGATAAAAGTTTCAGACTCCCTTTTCTGAGCTAATATTACATCAAAAACCAAGTTCATATTAATAATGTAAAAGTGCTTGTCATTTCTCGGGCGAAATAGTAGTGTTTTTAAATTTATTTTATTCACAAATGTTTATTTGAACATTTATGACTTTGTGTAAACAACGTTTTAAACTTTAGTTTTAGTGTAAAGGGTGACAAAGTGTGTCTCGCCCCCAAACCGAAAGCGCAAAGCTCTGATTCTGCACCGGGCTCCCCTATTTTTTCTAAGTTCCTACGCCCCCCCCCCGCCAAGAAATTTGAACTGACAGAGGAAAAAAACTAAGAGCGCGATTTATAATTTTTAAAACCAAATTTAGATTCTTTTTCGTTTCATTTTCACACAATACGCTAGTTAAATTATTTCCATGCTTAAAAAAAAAAAAAAATAAACAGAAGAGGAAGAAATTGTCATTGCTCGCCTCGTGATTTCCCAGCTATATAAATGCATTAATACGTGCTAATTAAAACGTGCTAGAGCTACACGTTTTAATTAACGTGCAGCTCTAGCGTTTTTGTAAAGGTTTATTAGAGCATACATATATAGGGAAAAAACTTCTTTCTCGCATTACATGTTCCACTAATGAGTACCCGAGATAACGATGTCAAAATCGTGATTTTAATAAGTTCCATTTATCGTAACTGTTGTTTTGCTAATGTATCTCAATAAATGCTAAAATAATGTTCTATTCGAAGAAGTATTCTCAAGTTAAATTTACTTTATGTTACTAAAAATACGTATTTTAATGGTCATGAACAAATGAAGTACTTTTAATGTGAAATTATTCAACTTGTCCATTTATTTCGGGTTACATCGTCTTTCGTTTGTCAAATTATTGTAGCTTATTGATCCTGAGAATGTTTGATATTTTATTCGCTCTACACGTTGTTTTCTCTTACTACTAAGTCGTATCTTGTGACTTTCAGACTTCTGTTTTTAAACCATGGTGTAGTGTATGATATTCGATGTACAGTGAAAAAGAGTCAAAGATACTAGCTTACTCGATGTATTCCTATTTGATTATTTCAGCATTTAGTATTTAATATGAAAGCAAGCTTCTAGTTTTTGTTCAGTAATCTAAATGTTTGAAAATTTTCGACTGTCAAGATGAGTTTCATATTTCTTCTGAACACTTTGTTTTGCGTAAAAATTAACGCCAATTAAATCTTGCAAGTTCTTTAATGACATAAAATTTGGCAAGATGTTATGTACTCGGTAGCGACTTTGATTATATATCTTCAAGATGCTGCTGTAAATGTCTTCGAAACAATAGTTTGTTTTTATTGACGTCGTATTATCTTGCTTTACATTTCGTGATAATTCACTTACGGCATTCTGGTTTAACAATGAGATTTTAATAAATTTTAAGCTAAAGGTTTCATTGTTGTAAATTGGCCTTTTTCTTTGAGATATTTCAGTAGAGGAAGAGTGCTCCAGAGCTTAATTTGTTAATAGTGAAATCATTTATACATTTATTTGTCGTTTGTATTAGCTTAAGTCATTCATCTGTGAAATCGTTTGTGGTTGTCAATCAGGCCTGTCATTCATAATTTTTCTCGGGGTGCGGACAAAAGAGTGTATAGTATACTCGTCACCGGATAACAACCAAAAAATGCGTCCACTTATTTGTAAAGTTTTTTTTTTCCAAAATCGTGAATTAAGAGCTATTATAGTCTCCCCCCCCCCATAAATGACATGCTCGTTGTCAGTATTCTGTTTCGTCTTTTTTTTTTTGACATTTTTGCCCGTTTGATTTTGACTCTGTATATCGCCGAACATGAATCACAGCATTCTATCAACACCAAACGGAATAACTTAAAAAATTGCTATTTTGAAATTAATATTTATTTGTATGAGAAGTTGATGGACACGAGTACTTATAAAGAGGCTCAGTCTCCAGGATTACAGTAAACTCTCGATTATCCGCTAGGGTCTCTAGAAAAAAGTTAACGTGATTCTTGTAGAGCAAAAATTTTTCTTTAAAAACACAGGTCTAAAATCCAATTTTTCTTAATATTTTTTACCTAAGAGTGCGATGTACTTCATTCAATAAATTATTTTACCTAGATGTTATCGTAAGTACCACTTCTTTATAGATTTTAAATGCTTGAGAACCTCAAATACAAATTTTTTATGCTGTACCTATCTTCACTGTTTGTACACATCGCTTTTTAGGTGTAATGCAATTATTTTTAAGCAAAAGACATTTTTTATCTTATTTGCCCCTTATTTTATGCTTTTTTCGGATTATCCGCGATACCGGTGCCACCCAATTCCGCGGATAATCGGGAGTGTACTGTACTATTCTTTTTCTGTGAATTGCCAGTCAAATAGAATTTCAGCCTTTTTGCGCATAAATACAAATTCTGAAAGAATAGCTTACACTTCTTACTGGAGATTTTGTGTGTATGTACATTAATTAAAAAAAGAAAAAAAGTCATATATAAATTAGTGACGCAAATAATTTTGTGACTGCTGTCCGAGTCTGGTGTAGAATCCATTAATCTCTGTTGAGCTTATCACCGTTTTCGGAATTTAAAGAGGAAGAGAAGGAAGGTGTAAAAGTTCAGGAAGGGGTTAAAACATCTTACCTTTTTACGTTCTTTTTTAAAATACCAGAAAATGGCTAGAACTAGTTTTTTCTTGTTTTACGTTAGCAGGATCCTAAGTGGCTAAAACTAACCGAACTGACCCTTATTATTAAAGTTTGCTCTAGTTTATGTCTCGGCTAATAGCTTGAAAGACGAGTTTTGAATTTAAGATGGCACGCGTGCGTTTCGAAGTTGCGTTATAGAGGTCAATCTCTTTGATTCTATCGATTTCATATGGCTCTATTTTTAAGTTTCCTGTTATATCCAATTCATTTCCATGTTGTGTGACTTTGCCTGTCTAGTTAAATCCATTCTGTTTACTGGGCATCGATTCTCTCACTTATATGTGGAAGAAAAAGACAAGTGTTGAAATATTTAAACGTTTCTTCAACTTGTGATTTTTTGACTTCGTACATTAGACCCCCCCCCCCCACCAAAAAAATGCTGCCATATACACTGAAGTGACAAAAGTCATGGGATAGCAATATGCAAATTTTCAGATGGCAGTAGCATCGCATAGAACAGGTATAAATGCGCAGTGCTTTTACAGTGAGGGATGGGAGGGATTGGTGGATGGTTTGGGGTTAGGTGTGTAAGATATAGGTTGGTTATTAGGGTTAAGTTGGGTGGGTAGTTAATGGATGAATGGGAGTTTGAGGTTGTTGGATTATGGAAATTGAATAGGGATTTGGGAAGTTGTGTTTGGGATGATGTTATGAAATAATGGTATAGATGGGAGTAAGAAGATAGGTTTTGAGTTAAGATAGAGATTTTGAGGTTTGGAGTTATTATTATTATAGGAGATTTGATAAGTTTTGATTGGGTAGTATTGTAGGAGAGTTTAGGATTTTGGGGTGGGAGGAGTGGAATATTTTAAGTAGAGTGGAAGGGTAGTATTTAGTATGAGAGGATGAGTAGAGAGGATAGGTATGTGAGGGGAAAGTTGTTGTTTTAAGGAAGGAATGTGATATGGGATAGGGTTTAATGGTGGGATGGGGAATTAAAATATTAATGTAAATTTAGGATATTATAGGGATTAGGGGAGAAGTTGGGGAGGGGGGGATGATGTAGGGAAGAGTGATAGTAAGTTATGGTAGTTTGAGGTGGATAGTAGGTTGATAGGATAATGGATGTAGGATGGTAAATTTATTATGTGGGGGTGGTGTATTGAAATGGATAAGAATATTAGGGAGATTGGGGGTTTTTTGGAGTATTGGAATTAGTTGTGGGAATAAGTTGAAAATATGTTGAAATGGTATGGGTGTATAATGAGTTGAGGGAGGAAATTTTGAAGAAAATGATTAGAGGGATATTGGTGTAGAGTGAGTTATATGAGATTGTGGAAGATTTTAGGAATTATAGGGGTGAATGAATAGAGTGGGGGATAGGAGAAGATTTTGTAAGTATATGTGGTTTGTGAAATGTAGGGGGATAGGATGGTTTGTAATTGTGGGAGTTGGAGTAGTGTTTGTGATGGGGTGGATGTTGGGGTGGGATGGTGGAGGATTTTTTTTTTGTGTTGGGATGGGAAGTTGTTGGGGGGGTGGTTGATTGGAGTTTATGGGGATTAGGGGGGTGGGGGAAGGTGTTTAGTAGGTTGTTGGTTGGTGGTAGGGGAGGGTGGGTTGTGGGTTTTGTTGTGGGTTTGGATGGGGGTTGGTGTGGTGTTGATTTTTGGGGAGGGTGTTTGGGGGGGGTTGATATGGGGTTTGGTTTTTGTGTAGGTTTTAGATTGGTTGTGGTGGGATTTAGTTTGGTATGGTGGAGGTTAGTTTTTGGTAGGGTTGTGGTTATTTTAGGGTTTTGGGGTATGGTATGGTTGTGTTGTGATTTGTGAGATGTGGAGGTGGGAGTGTTGTATGTGATAGGTTTTGAGTTTGGGGAGGTTGGAGATGATGTATTGAGGGTATTTTTGGTGGTAGGAATAGTGGATGTTTTGTAGGTATTAGTTGGTGGTGTGGGGATTTTGGGTGTAGGATAGGTGAGAGAGGTTTGTTTTGGTTTGGAGGTTGAGGGATTTTTATGTAGTGGGGGATTGTGAGGTTGATTTGGGGTGGTATGTTGTGTTAGGATGGAGGGATGGTGTTGTTTTGTGGGGGGGGTGTTTGGGAGTTAAGAATGATTATAGAGGGGGTTGGGAAGTGGATTGGTTGGGATTATTGGTGGATGATAGGTTGATGGAGGGTAGGGTGGAGGGTTTTGAGGGGGGGGTTTGTTGAGGGGGGGGTGACTAGGTGGGAGAATGGGGTGTGTGGAAGATGGGGATTTTTGGGGTTGGGTTTTTTTTATAGAGTTGGGTTAGGTTAAGAGGGGGGGGGTATGGTTTTGTGTGGTAGTGTGGTTGAGGTGTAGGTGTGGAGGGGTTAAGTGGGGAGTTGTTGAGTGGTTTAAGGTTTGGTTAGGGTTGTGGTTTGAGATATATATGGTGGGAGTGGGGATTTTTGGTTTATTATGTGATGATGGATTGGTGTAATTGTGGGAGGTAGATGTTAGATGAGATGTTTGGAAGAATATTTGGGGGGGGTTGTTGGGAGGATTGAGTGAGTTGAGATATATATAGGTTGTGGGGGTTTGATAGATGTTTTGGTAGGGATTTTTTTTTTTTTTTATTGTTTTTTTGTGATTAGTTGGTCTTTGTTTTTGTTGGGGGGTTTTGGGTAGATGTTGTAGTTTTAGTGAGATGGGGTTTTGGTTTCAGTGGTCTTATTGCATTCAATTGAAAGGCTTCTGCGACTGAGGGTGACATAAAAAAATTAAATAAAGGGGGTAAAAAGCAAAAAACAACTAAAAAAACCCAAAGAGCACGCGCTCCACGCCCGCCGACTCCCGCGTACACCCCTGCACTCACTCCACTCTCCAACTTCTCCACCCCCGGAAACTCCCCCAACCCTACATGACCTCGCCCTCCCGCCGATCCTTTCCCGCCTACCCCGCCCTCACAAAAACCCACCCCTCCATCTATCCACCACCCCCCCCCCCACCGAATCCCATCTGCCCTCCTCCTTCACCCGCCACGCATCCTCGCCCCCCCACACCACTCCCCCACCACACCCCCCCAACCCTCCACTCAAGCCTAAACCCGTAACCCACAACCCCCACCCCCAAATCCACACATCACTCCATTCCCCATCCCCACAATCACTTCCCCCCACAACTACACCCGTACCTTACACCCTCCCCCCCCCGCATCCCTCCATACACCGCCTATCCACCCACCCCCCCCCCCAACGTCTCCCCGCCTTCACGCCCACCCACGCCCTTCCACTCTGCGGCCGCCCTACCCTCCACTACCCCCTTCTCCATTTCCTTACAAAACATTCAAACCGAACCCCACCCTCCGTCTTCCCCCCGCTACCCCCCGCTTTACAATCCCATCAATCCCCCCCCAGACCCCCCGTGGCGCCCCACAGACCTCCGCCAACCTCCCCCCAAACCCTCCCCCTCCCACCCTCCACCCAACCCACCCCGGCTCGTAGTCCACCCCAACCCAGATTCCCCCCTACCCACCCGCCCGTCCCATCCAGCGGGGTCTTACCCACTCATCTAGCCACCCTAATACTCGACCCTACTCCAACATCACCGCGAACCAACCCAATACAACCCATCCTTGCTCCACCCCACACCGTGTATATCCCCCCCTTTCAATCTCGCAAAAAGAAAAGAAATAATTATAAAAACAAAACTGAATTTAAAAATAGAAAGACACCAAAACCATAATCGTCGCATCCCCACACCAAACCCACTTCCCCGTCCTTCCCTCCATCACTCACACCCTCTTCTCCCTCCAACACCCAATCCCATTCCCCACACCCCAACCCCGACACCACGCCTGACCATCTGCCCCGTCACGACTCTCCCCCAACACCCGTACACCCCCCCCTTCCCCTACACCACCATACACCCCCACTTTCTACATACACCTACCTCCAATAATAACCCTCCTCCTATCTACCCCCCCCACTCGCTTCCCCCTATTTCCACACTGAACACCCACCCCCCCCCCCCACCCTACCGTCGTCCAATATGATATGCAGTGTCAGAATGCATTTTAACCCTGGCAGGCCGTCTCAACCCTGCTCTAATGAGAAAATTAAACATTTTATTGATCGTTAACTGAAGACATTTGGGGGGAAAAGTAAAACTTCAAAATCTTATCGAAATAAAAAAATTAATAAAACGCAAGCGGTCCGCGACTCACCGGCCCCAGCTCATCTGACCGCCAGGCGGCCAGATGAGATAGTTATATCACGGGGATATAACTCTAAATTACTTTTTTTTTTTTTGCATTTATTTTCCTTGTGGAAAAAAATATTTCATGACGTGTTTAGTTATTTCTTGCGTTTTTAGTTTAGTGGAACTGTTGAGTATTTAAATCTTAGCGAGTAAACATGAAGTAATAGTGAAATTGTGTTGCACGTAATATGTCTGCAATGAAGAAAGTTGAATATGATCATCACTTATCTGCAATTTGTATGCTCACGAAACAACTTTTTCAGCTCTTAAAAAGGAAAAATTCCTTCCTTGAATCCTTCATTTACGCTTTACGTAGTTTAATATTTCTCTTCTAACATTACTTGATTTAAAACTTCAATTAAGTTTGAAAGAGCTGTGCGTTGCCTACTACTTACTCTTTCTTTGAAAAGTGAAGTTCAGTTTGCGAGGTTTTTGAAAACTTGTATTTGCCCCATTTTCTGCGCAATTGATGTAGAGAATCATTTTTAACATCCTTGTTTTTAAGTATCAAATTCTAAATGCAATATTTCGAAAAAAGCAGTTGTCTGCAAGTTTTGAAGTGTTTTTTTTTTCTGTTTATTGCATAAGTTTCCATGAAAGCAATTTTCACCCTCATATAAACACACTTGTCCTTCGTTCACTGGATCACTGCCGCTTGTAGGTCCCCAAATCATTTCCGAAGGCCGGTACGAATGCACCCGCTTCCATTAGTACGGGTAGCAACGAGTAGCTCAGATAGATATGACTGACCTGGACCAAGGTCGTGTGAACTTGTTATCCTTCCCACATTTGGCGAGATATCATTCTGATGTGAATTTTAAAAATTTTACTCATTGTGGAAAACTTGAATGCATATTATTATGTCATTTTCCGCGACAAACAGCCGATGGTCGTGTAAAAAGTGTGAATTAGTAATTTGATTAAAATGCTTATTCTTCTGTCATGCTGTGCGATATATGTTTGGATAGTTTGAATGTACGCAATTATAAGTATGTACGTTATGACTAAAGAAACAAGTTTGCACTTCTAACGATAACCACTTATTGAAAAAAAAGTCTCTTTCCTTGAAGTTTATTGAATTTAATTCACTTGGCGTCAGGATTGAGATTGCGCGCACCAACTGTAAACTCCATAGTCTAGCACTAGAATGTTCATCATTACTGACCGGCAAAAAGGTGAAAACAATTTAAAATTTCACTCATCGAATTTTTTCTCTTAAAACTAGATAAATATTTCACGTCTGGTTAGCAATGTATAAAAGTAGTTGAAATTTAAAGAGATTTTGATTGGAACTTTCGTGTTGTAACAAATGTAATAATGCCATCATTAGTGATATTCACCTGAAATAAATTTTTTATGAAATCAGCTTGAATAATTTAATCAACTGCGCAATTGCTTAACGCTAAGGCATGAATTGATTTTCTAATTTGTTTCGTGTCCCAAGAAAAAGTTTTTCAGTACTTGTTCAGGTAATTACCATTGATACCGGTATCACGTTTAAAAATACTGAATACCGGAATGGTATTTTTGGTCCGGCATTGCAGTTACTATCTACAAAATGTTTCAAGTCCAGATTTACTGTCTGCTCATAAGCTGGCCTTGGCCCCTTGAACATGCGGCCTTCATTCGTGTTATTTAAAACGACATTTGTCGGTTGAATACAAAGCGATTGCTTTGAATACCAAATAGATTTCAGAGTTTATAGCTGATAATTCATTAGCTGTTTTAAATAATTTTAATTTTCGAAGTAATGTAACAATGCGAAAAGTTGCAAAATAAATTGCACTTTTAACGTTCCATTATTCCTACAGTGCAGGACACCTTTTACTATAGTTGCCCTCTCTCATTCGCTAATTTTTTGAATCAGTGCAGGCCTATTGTATCGGAATTGACGGGCTGCATGGAAATGTGTTCTGTCTATTTTAGACACCAGTACGAAGTTTTGAGGAACACAAATGAAAACTTTTTAATCGTATTAAAAGTGTTAAAATTTTATTTTAATTAAAAGTGAATGCTACAATTTACAACATATTATCTTACAAAAACTTATTATTACTTTTTTGATTGCAACGTTAAAGTTACGTCCTCACTACTTGTTGCATGTAGGGGAGAGCGGGGCTAAAAGTTCCGCGGGTAAGTTGTTCCCTTTGAAATAGCTCAGCTAAGAAAAAAAATAAATGTATTTTGTCAATACGTCATGAAATAGAATGTTATAGCGCACAAATGGCAGCTATTTTAGCCAGCCCAGTGGCGTTCGGTATATTAAAAGCCGAGCACGTGCATTACTGATATACGAAAGTAAATATTTTTGTTTTTGGTGTTTTTGGTCTTTTGACCAAAATTTAATAGTTAGTGTTAAGTTTTTTGGTATTTTTCTATGAAGATAGATTGTGCACCTTAATACCATACGCTGAAACCATTTACGTTTCGTTACCTAACCTATAATTTGATGTTTTAAAGACATGTGCTTTTGGGGCTAGTTGTTCCTTTTTGGGGGCAAGTTGTTCCGCGAAACACTTGCCCCAGAAAAATTAGCAGTATCCCGAAGGAATCTCTTGCCCTATTCATCTGTACCAGTGATGCAGTAAATAAGTACACACATAAATAAATATTATATGTTACTGTGAAAGACCGAAAGTGAGATGGTACACTTTCACCAAAAATAAATCCTGAAATATTCAGTCTATCCGATAGATATATATTAGATATAAAATTTTCGAAGAGCAAACTATGTAAGACATCGAAATATATTTCATACTTTAATATAAAAATCATATTTTTGGAGGATCTTATTTCAAATTTTAGCTTAATCCCTGTTATAACTGAAGACTGAACCAATTATTTTAGCTTATTAGCTGTTGAAGCTGTTAATTATTATATGTAATTTTTACATGTTGCACTGTCCTTACTGTATTTTACCATATGAATGTTTTTCAGTTTACTATTTACTAGATGCGTTGCCCGGCTTTGCACGGTCTACCTTGAGAATAAAACTTTTGTCAAGCGACGCGCGTCTAAAAGTCCCGATTAGATTATTTAAAGTCGATATTTTGCCGGCATCCAGCACAAAAAATCTGTTATGGACCCCACACTACTTCCTTTTTCTTAGTAGATGCCTTCAGTGTTAAAATAGCGCAACAAATAAAACATTTACATCCCTAGGTTGCCATGAAACAATGCAAAAAAAAAAAAGTTTTACAATGATTAATTTTTTACATATGGCCGATTTTAACATCATTCAACGGATTTTTTCTCAAAATATCGCCAACAGCGCCAAATTGTACCGGAATTCAAGAAATCATTTTTCCTCGCCAACATGGCGATATGTCGCCAAGTTGGCGTCAAACACTTGGCGACCAAAAGCCTGGCGATATATCGCCTAGTGATCGCGCCAATTCATATCACTTGCGTCTACAAATTTATACTGATTTACCCCCCCCCCCACACCCCTAAAAAGGGGGTAACCTCCCTGGGAACATTCAAATGCAACCACAAGGGGAGGTGCACAACTGGACCTCCCTCAGAGCCTACATATCAAAGTAGAAACTTCTACGTCATACAGTTTTTAAGTTATGTGACATCCATACGCACATACATATATGCGTACATACAGAGGTCACGAGAAATATCGTCGTAATTAACTCGAAGGTGGTCGATATATATATATAATATCTATAATAACTTCCTTTGCTACGTAAGAGGAAGTAAAAAAGTCGTAGTAAGTACGAGAAAACAGCTGATTATTTAAACGATATTTTTGCAGCCCTTAAATAAAGTTATACTAATATAAACCATTGTTTTTTTTTTTCACAAATTATGTTTTTAATGAGTTATTCTTATCGCAGAGTGGTTAAATTCGAAATCAGCATCGTTATTCATCGTTTTGTTAATCTCGGAACAATTTGCCCCACCCACGGAACAACTTGCCCCAAGGCGGGGTTTGTTGTTCCTTTTCATCTTTACTTGTTATGAAATTAATTATTCAAAAATCTTACGAAATACAACTCTCATTTTCCCCCTCAATTCGAATCGACAGTAAAGCCTTGGGGAATGTGATCATTACTGCTTTCTGGGTCCCTTTTTCTTTTATTTTCTTTTTGTGAGGCCCTGAAAAGGGTGGTATGCACTGCTTTGAATAGTTTTTCTGAACGTGAGATATAAAGTCGACGAATTTTGTGGATCTATTGAAAGAAGCGTGCAATTTTGTTGCTTGAAGGTATTGAAGTTGTGGTACCTGAATGGATTTTCCCCTCCTTCTGAATGTGTGTTTGCATTTATGTCTTCCGCGTTTCCTTTGTGAAACACACATAAAGAAATACAGAAAAAGTATTTTATCTCAACATTGACTTAGTCTACTCTACTGTTTCTCGGTACTTAGCAATTGAGAATTGCAATAGAATTTAATATTATAGTAACATTACATATAGCAAACTTCATTTTAAATTGACAAGAGGGAGCGCAGATAGGCAGTTGAAGCATCAGTTAAATAAATTATCTATCAGTTGGAATTTTTTTTCATCCACACATTCTTCTTTTTCTTTGTAATTTTATTTTATTCAGATATTTATTCTGTCGATGCACAGGATTTCTCGAGTATAGATTCGGATAAAAACTTCTTCGCTGCGGTTTTTATGTAGAATAGCATTTTCCGTCATCATTTTTCTCCGATAGGGCATTACTGATTTGAATTCTTTTTATTTCTATATTTTCATTATTTTTACCTTCTTATGAACACTGGTCAATAGTGCTAGAATAAAAAAGAAAAAAAAAAGAAAAAAAAAAAACCTTAAAAGCAGATGTGCCCATGGCGCAATTCGTTATTTTTCTATCGTTGAACGTTGATAATGATATTTCAGGGATAATTGCTTGTAATTGTAATGGATTTCTATTTTGCTTAGTTTATATTCATTTTACTAATAAGAAATTTTCACGTGTTCAAATGATAGGGCTCTGAGTTTTATTGCGAATTCAAGGGGGAAAGAGGGGAGGGCTAAGTTTTGAAATGTATTCTGTTTTATTATCTTTCGGGAGGGAGTTTTATTTTGGTAAAGGAGGAAAAGTCAGCCCCAACTGGTCATTCGTTCTCTAGTCAAATATATTTGGGTAGTTTCATCGTAATGGACGTATTAGTTTTGCTCAAAAGACCTTTAAAAAGCTCCAAATGTGCTAGAGCCTTGTTTTTGCATGATCTAAATGAAGGACATGAATTATACTTCCATGCACCCCCAGTTAAACCTAGAATATTTGCGTAAATAGTATTTAAATGTAATTTTTTCTCAGCTACGGTCATACTTTATATTAGGGTTGCGACATCGATGTCGATGTTTTGAAAACATCGATGTTTTTGCTAAAACATCGATGTTTTTACCATCGATGTTTGAGGGTCGATATTTTCCCAACATCGATGTTTTGGGTTCGATGTTTTTTTCGATGTCGATGTTTTATAATCCAGCAGAAAAATCTTGATAAAAATATGCGATATGCACATGTATTAAGAAGTTTTCATCATTAATCAGAAGTTTAAGTATTAATCTCATCAGAAAACATTTTCTATGATTGTTATCGATGTTTTGCTCTCGATGTTTCTAAAACATTTCTAATTTGTTTTCGCCATTTTTTTTTATTTATTTAATTATTATTCCTTATGTGAATGTTTTATATTTCAGCAAAAAAAAAAAAAAAATCATCAAGATATGCGGCCAAAAGTTATATCGTTAATCAGCCGTTACACTATCAATCTCGTTAGAAGACGTTTTTGATAGTTACCATTGATGTTTTAATGTCGATGTCTTTTAAGGGTCACGCGTTCGATGTGTCACGCGTTCATGTTTCGCGTTCGATGTTTTTCTTTCTTTCGATGTCTGTTTTACACTTCAGTAAAAAGCAATAAATCTTTGCAATAAAAAAGATTCGTCGCTAATAGTTGCAATATCTATCGTGTTGAAATACAGTTGCAATATCTATCGTATTGAATAATTTTTTTAATTACTACCGATGATTTATATGGTCAACGATTTTTAAACATTGATGATTTTGTTTTGCTGTAGAATTTTTTTTCGATAACGGTGTTTTACACTTCAACAAAAAAAAAAAAAAAATCCTTAAAATATGCGATGAATAAAAGTTATACAGTTAATCAACAGTTGCAGTATCTATCTCACTAAAAACGTTTTCTGTAATTGACATCGATATCATACGGTTGATGTTTTTCAGGAGACAAAAGATAAATCTAATTGAGTGATATAAAGAGGCGCAATGCATTGGAGAGTTACTGTATTACTGTACATTTAAATTTGAAAGTAATTTTTATAAAAAAAGATCGATGTTTTGAAACATCGATGTTTGAGAACATCGATGTTTTTTGGTCGATGTATCAATACCATCGATGTCTTAATTTTGAAACATCGATGTTTTGCCTTTGATGTCGCACCCCTACTTTATATACGTCCGTTCCTGAGCCAAAAAAAAAAAAAAAAAAAAGGTAAATATTAAATACTTAGTAAAATTTATTGCATTCTTTAGAAGCAATCTGTGTCATTCAAATAGTTCATGCGAAGGAATAAGGATCTAACCCACATATTTGGAGCCTTTATTGAGTATTTTGTGCAACAAATGATATTTCTATCACAAAATGGAATTTCCCTAGTGCGATTGGGCTTGAAGAAGTTTTTATAAAACTTGACAAAATTACGAGCACAGCACTACTTCATGCCATATTTTTCGGAAAGAAATCCTTATGAACTAATAATTTCTGATATGTTTCTTGTTTTTAAAACTTTTATATTAAAACTATTTACCGTCAAAATATTGCTCAACATGAAAATCCCTCAACCATGAAACGTTAAATCCGAATAGGCTGATCACAATTATAAAGAATTGCTTGTTGAAAATTGTTAGGATTTTGATTCTTCTCGGAATGATAGTTAAATCATCCAGTTTTACTGTCAAATTTATTTTCTGATATTCATTCTGAGTAGAGAAAAATAAAAATAAATGAAAACCAAACAAATAAAACATGTCATACTGATTTCCTGCAATATTTCAAATATTTTGCGTGCAAGTTCAACCATTTTGGAGAGAACCAAAGCAAGAGCTGTCGTAAAATTGCTATTCCCTTTCAAAAAAAAAAAAAAAGAATTGGACATATTTATCTTAATATCCTCTTATAATACAGCATTGCATGTCGAGCATGACCTTCAAATGATTTTGAATTCCTGGTTTGAAGTATCTTTGGTGTAACCGTTTGGATTGCTGAGCATCAATTAAATGACCGATTAGGAGAACTGAATGCTAATCAGATGCTGACACTGACAGGATGTAGATTTTGCCTTACCTATGACTTTACTCGATTATTTCGTTCTTCACGATTTGGACATTTAGAGCGACGATAATTTGATTTTTTTAACTCGTGTTTCGCTTTAGAATTGCATTTGGCAAATATACTTGTCTTGTAAAATGGAAGGGGTTTAATTGCTTAATTCAGTGTTCTTTTGTTTAGCTGAACATATTGTCCTTCGTTGGTGGAGCAATTAACAGTTTAGGCATTTAAAGTTAATTTATCGTCGACTTCATGTGATATTGCGCGTCGGCATTGTGCACATAATTTAGTTACTGTTCAGCCGCTCAAATTGCTTTTAAGGATCGATCAACACCATGTTATTTCAATAATGTGTGACCGATTTTAATTTTGTGAACCAGGGGTGCCCACAAGGGCGCAAGTTGCGCCATCAAAATTTTTAGGGGGAATTTTTAAACTAATTTATTCATTTATTTAAATTATTCATTAAGCTATTTTTTAAATTAAATATTTGCTGATTTTTTAATGTAAATTATTCGTTAATTAATTTTTTAAATTTAAGTTATTTCTTTATTATAATTTATTTTTTTTATTATCTTTTTTTTGTGTGCATGTGTGCTTGGATTGTCTGGAAGGGAAAAAAAGCGATTCTATTCTGCGCATAATTAGTACTTTAAAAAAATTAATAATATATAAAAAAATAATAGTTATTATTTAAAAAAAATAAATAAAAGTATTTAAAGAAAAACTAAATAATATTAAAAAAATAAATATTAAAAAAATAAATAATATTTAAAAAATAAATAAATTATATCAAAAAAACAAATATTAAAAAATAAATATTTAAAAAAATAAATAAAATACAATAAGACTGATAAAAATAAAAAGCACAATAGGGTTCTGAAGAATTTGGGGGTGGGGGGATTTTGCGCCATTGAGCTTGGGGGGAGGGGGGGTATGGGCACCCCTGTTGTGAACTGACTTTTAAATTTTCCGGGTACTTTATGTGATGTTTTTTCAAGACGTTGCAAAAATATCAGGACGATTTTGAAAGCCTCACCCCCACCCCCCCGTCTCTAAAACTAGATGAGCAAGTAGTCCCTGATACATTCCGAGCTAAGTATTTTGGTGAAAGGACCTTTTGGTGGCTAGAGTAAGCTTTTGCTTGTTTATTTATTTTATTTTTTTTGGAAACATTGTTACTTAAACAGAATGAAATTTAAAAATACATGTTGCCCATTTTTAAGCCAGTTGTTCATAAGCCAACTCAAACTATAATTTATTTACGCGTACACGCAAATTAAAAAAGCTGTAAGCTACAATTAAGATTCTCACTCTGTCTTTCACTTCTGAAACAAATTGTTCTTGGTTATTAATGTTTGCGTGAAATAATAAATACTTCCCAGTTTTAACAGCCTTGAGTGAAAGTAAAAAGTTTTCATTGCGGAAGTAACTTATGTAACACGTAACATCTCAGTTCTGTGGTTGGAAAAAAAATGGTTCAAACCTTCCTTTTAGCATTCATTTTGATCGTGCGACCCTCTTTTGTCTTTATAATTATGGCTTAAGTGGGTTAATTCTCGTCTGTCATTTCAGGGGTCTGGCCAGAGGAAATTCGGGTCCGTTAACGGGCACTTCACAAAAATATGATCAAGCAAAACGGACCTTTCACAAAAATACTATCGAGCAAAACGGACCCATCACAAAAATACGATCAAGCAAAACGGACCCTTCACAAAATGCTGATCAAACAAACGTACATTTCACACATTATTCATTCAAAAAGCAAATCTGAAATCAAAATAAAGCCATAGCATATTTCTGTGTAAAAGCCCATAACTTTTGGGCTTTTTCTGAAGTTAAAGAAGGAAATCGGTGATCCGCCAACTTTGCGAAAAAAAAAAAAAAAAAAATAATAATAAGTCGGCACTTCCTGCCTGGCCCTGCGATGCTCGGGCAAGCAAAATATCTTTAGTGTAAAATGTAGCACTTTTTGTTGGTTTCTTTTAAAGAAATTAACAACTTAAAAAAGGTAGTTGTTTTGCTTTAATGGTTCTGCTTGTTTGTTTTATCATATGCAAATCAAAGTGGCTTGCTGCGATGTTGCTGTTATAGATTTCTCTGGAAGTGCAGAGTAAGGATTTTTCTCCCTGCTATGGACTTAAACATAAAGGAAATAATAATAATAATAGCAATTATCAGCGGAATGAACTTAGAACTGCAAACAGATAGCTATAGGGTTGGAGAAAAAATGGGATTGCTTCTGGGGAGAGCTACCAGCTATTTAAAATTAAAATTATCTCCATCTGACGTCTTTGGTGCAATGTTTTGACCTTATTTTTGCAGAAAATTATCTGTTTTTTTTTTAATTTCATTTATTTATTTATTTTTTTAATGCTTACAAGGGTGGTGTTTTAGTTATATTCAGGAATTAATGTATTTTTACGTCTGTTAATATTGTAAGTCTGGTACTGTTTGTTTTGCTATGTTTCCCTACCGTATTTTTTCCTCCGAATTTTTGGCGAACATGTCGGTGATTATTAATGACATTCATCATATAAACCTGATGAAATGCAGCTCTAAAATTTTTGACTTTAATAAATTATTAAAAATCGTTTTTATATTTCTGATGCTTTCATTTTGAAAGAAGCGTTCTCTGCATCCGATATGAAAATCGAATTTTACTTACCTTTCAAGCTAATTACTCTTTATTAGGAAGCAAATAAATGAAAATTCTCTTTATTTTTTTCTCAGATCATTGTTTTAAATTTTTAAACCAAAATTAACTATTCTTTTATGAGTCTAAATGTTAAACGATCGTTCCATTTTATTTTTGCATTAATTGTGGAAACAGACATTAATAATATGTTAACCATAGACCTTTGAAACGCAATTGTAAAAAAAATTCTCCCAAAAAAATTATTTTATGTTCCGTTGTTATGCTTTTGATATCACTTGAATGATCACTTTGAAAACTGCAATCTCTTTGCATCCGCTACAGGAATCGGACTTTTTGCATTTTTGATGTTTAATATGCTTTTTTAAGAGGAAAATAAATGTAGGGTGAGTTCTGGTAAGTGCGTCCACGGGGTAAGTGCGTCCATTGGGAATTATATGAACACTGTCTTGAAATAGCTTCTGCAACGCATCGACTATGTTAGATAACTGTCTAATGATAATTTCAATAGGTAGAATTCAGGCTTGGATTCAATAGACGAAACACAATCAGGCATAACTTAAATGTCTTCAAAAAAACTCTTAAGTAAAGATTGAGAAGGTTTTGTTTCAGTTTCTCTTGTAGTCATACCAAGCAATTAAAGTCAAGAAATGCAAGTTGTTTCTTTTAAGTAATAGCTACTAATAACATACATGGGGTATTTTGATCAAATACTCTAACTAAAATTTGTTTATATGACGGTACGCACTTTCCCTTTCTTTAAAGTAAGGTGGGGGTAAGTGCGCAACCATTATGATGGGGCAAGTACGTACCACTATCATGAGGCATATGCGTACTATTATGCGGAGCAAGTGCGTACCATTATGATGAGGCAAGTGTGTACCATTACGTGGAAAATACGACTCTCGTAATTCATCTTTAATTTTGCTTATAACTCTTTTATAAACCGATTATAAATCCGACGTCATTTCCATCAAGTATTTATATTAACATTGAATGCGTCATAAGATTTCAATTTTATTCATTACCTCTGAAATATATTGGCTTTTATATATCAGTTAGTAAATTTTTCGTTGAAAATAGCGATCATGAGCTGTACTTAATTTAAACCAGAATGACAAATGAAGCAATGAAATTAAGTGAAACACTAAATAAGGAACCAAACAGATTCAAAAAACGAAGGTGGAGTAATGAATAAATTATATTTAAGAAAATTAAAGAACACCTTGTGAAAAACTCTTTGAATGTACAAGAAAAAAAAAGTACAAGTATCACATCATGATCAATTATTCTCTTTTTTGCTCTTTATTTTGTGTTTTTTCTTACTGCTGCTGATTCTAATAAGAAAAATATTTTAAAACCGTATTTATTCAAAAAAAAAAAAGAAAAAAAACGAATTGTTCACACAGGTCACCTAACGATCTATCATACAAATAGAATTAAGGAAAATCACAGGGGTACGTACTTACAACAAAGCTATTGGACGCACATGTCTCATCTTTCATTTAAGAAGGGGTAAGTGCGAACCCTGGCTTAAACACAGACAGATTAATGTATTTAACCAAAATAAACTATGTTGTCTTTGAGTGATTATTACTAAATAAAAACAACTTACATTTGCTCACTTGGTCTTATTAAAAGGACAGAGGAAGAATCACAGACACAACTCTCTCAATCTTCAAATCACAGTTGTTCGCAAGACGCGTAGAATATCACTGATTGCGTTTCATCCATGCAAGCAAGTGCTGATCTCTAGTATTAGGAATTATCCCAAGGCAACTACCTAACATATTTAATATGTGCCAGAAGTTTTTTCCTGCTCATATTCACATAATTTAAGGTGGACGCACTTACCCCGCTAGGTAGGGAAAGTGCGTACCTTAGAGTAGGTGTCATAAACCAGGTCACAAAACCTATGCTTATGGTTTATTTTACATATTATATGCTTGAAAATCTTAGTAAAGAATCTGGAAAGAAAACTAAAAAAAAATTGTGAGTGTACAAGTTTTTTCAATAGAGCAGCATCCCTGAGAACATGAACTTTGCAAAAAAGGGTACGCACTTACCAGAACTCACCCTAATTTTTTTTTTATTAAATTCAATTTTATTTTTTTTTTCAAAATTGTTTGATTTTTACAAAATTATTTGATTTTTCACAAAATTATTTAGTTTTTCACAAAAAACGGACCCTGTGAAAAATGCTGGACAGACCCCTGCATTTCTCCTAATGGAAACATTTTCTTTCGTTTTGTTCTTAGAAGGTTGGATTCAAAGCTGCCTATGTGTGTTTAAATTTTAATTTACCTTTGCGGTTGAATAAAGTTGGAAACAAAATTTAAAGCAGTAAATAGCGAGTTCAAAGTTATGGCTGTTTGAACGATTTTTGAACATAAGGTGTACTTAGTACTTATTTGTGTTGAAATTCTGGTTGCGAGTTTTGCATGATAAGTTCTGGTTGAGATGTTTTACATCCCTCTGTATACAGTAAATATAACAATGCAGTTAACTATACAGTTGCGCAAATACACGTGAAACGATTTAAGAATATTTTTTTGTCATTCTGAAATCTTTTTCTTTGGCCCATTGACTTCGTTCAGTTGTTTTTTCTATCCAGTTATACACATATTTTATAGACAATTTTTGAATATTTTTATTGATATACATTTTGTTTTCATTATTTTTTTACTGATAAAATTTGCTCTAAGTTTGTGGTTAACTGCAAAATTTTTAATGTTTAAAATATCCGATTCTATAATTTTTAACATTTTTTTACTCATTAAAGAAGGAAGAAAAATCGAATTAATGCTTTTTTTTTTAGGTTTCAGGAGTTTAATATTGTGAACAATTTATCTGGTCTTCTGTATTCGTATACTGAGAGAAAACTCGAATTTATTTTCTTATCGTATACATCCACCTGCGACCTCTTTCACGTTTCAATCATGCAACGTTCACTGTGTTGCTTGAATATAGTTGCTTGTTGTTTGCAGCCACCTGCTAATGGGTCAAAATGCCTCAATTTTTCTTGATAATGTCTTTTAAAGTTTTCATGACAGTAATGTGAATAAAATTACTTATAATATTTTGAGCATGACTCACGCTGAGTATCCATTCTAATTTCGTGAAACGATTTATATTTGTTTCGCCATACTATTTTCCCCGTATGTTTTGAGTTAGTATCTAATTTCACTATAATGCTTTTCATATCTGCATTGTTTCCTGGGATTATTTTCCAAATTATTTAGTCTCATTACTTAGCACCAAATTATTGCATTGAATGAAATGCAGTCATCTATTTTCGTGGTTCAGTTAGTTTTTGGGTGAAATGAAATGTTTTATCGCACGAAAAATTGTTACTCGGATCAACTGGAGTACCCAGCTATCTTTCGTTTGTGTCCTCCACACCTGTTACGATAAGAAACCGCAAACACTCTTTCTGTTTTTGATTGAATATTTAAATCTGACTTTTTTATCGCTCCCAAGTGGCTCGTCTGATCAGTTCAATAATAAAACTCCTTTTTAAAGTTGTGTAAGTTTTTAAGCTCTGTGAGTGTTAAGCTGACTGAGTAAACCGGTAGTTTCAATGAGATATTGCGAGTAAAGTTTTTAATTTCCTTTAGGTGCAGCCCATAAATGATGTCACGTTCTAAGGGGGAGAAAGGTTTATAAAATTGAAGGTCTTGGGAGATGGAAAGTTTACGTAACAAAACCCTTATTTAGAGTAATTTTGGTTCAATGTTTTATGGTTACAGCTTTTTCGTTTTCTGATTTTAAGTGAGCGTATGAAATTAGCCTAATGACATCTATTTTTTAATGCGCCAAGTTTTATTGTTTGCCTGTATCCATTGCTTTCCGGCGTTCAGATTGTATTTTCAAAAAATGTAACATAGCCCCTTTATCTGCCGAACCCTTCAATTGTAACAATTAGTGATAAGGGGGATGGAGGGGGTAATAAGTGACATCACACATTTTTTTTATAACCGTCTTTGCGGAAAACAGGTTGACATATGATGAGGGGAGAGGGTAAAATGAAGTGTGACACTTTTTGACAAAGGGGAGTCAATTTTTTTGAAAAGAAGTGACATTTATGGACAGTCCTCAAGGGTCAATCTAGAGAGAAATTAGGTTCGTTAAAGGACCCTTTACAAAATTCAGTCACTCAAAAAGGGACCCTTCACAAAATTCAGTCACTCATAAACTGACTCTTCACAGAAATCAGAGTTTAAAGAACGATCAGAAATATTTCTTGCCGTAACTATTTTTCACAAAATTACGAATTAGTTTTCACAAGATTCAAAAATTTTTTTCACAAAATTCCAAAAACACGACCTTGGTCAAATATCTCGGATTGACTCCTGGTCCTTTATCTACTAATAATTCTTTTTTCTTCCCTCGTGCAAATTTCATTAGTCGTTGTTGCTGTTTCATTTTTGAAAATGTAGCGTTTATGTATACCCTATATACACTAGCATATCGTCAGATCTCATGTCGAATTCATCTGCATTTAGAACCCAGGGGCGCAGTCAGAGGAAAGTATTTTGGTCAACCCTCCAAACCCTTGATTTTGAGCCATATTTCCGATCCTAGTTCTATGTTAATACCATGTAAAGATTTTTTATGACAATACCCCCTGGAAGCAAAATTTGTCTTATGTTCTTATTCCGCCCCAGAGAAAATTCTGCCCGTGGAAGTGTTTTGAGCTGAATTGCCAGTATTTTTTAAATGTCAGCACCCTTGGTTTAATTTTTATTGCTGAATGCATTTTAGTAGTCTTCTCATAGTTTCAGACCGATGTTTTCATGAATTATTCTCTAATAAATAAAATGAAAGCTAAAACGGTCTATTACGTACTTGTTAAGGAGAAGAGACTGACTGTAGTGGTCTGACGGGTGACTCTGACATTTACATAATCGCCTTATTTTGATTTTGCAGCTTTGTTGATGTACCTTTATTTTCAGTAAACTTATTTGCTCTATCCTTGTTCAGTTATTAAATCCCGCCCCCACCCCCCAGTTTTTAAAATTATTATTCTGCTTAATTTTCTTTTTCTTTTAAAATTAACTTGTAACTAAATCCACAAAAGCAAGGTTTGAAAACTTATAGAAATATTCTGAAAAAGAAGTCAAACACGCTTAGCGGTTAGGTTTTTAAAAAGAGATATGGGCGATTCTCTGTAAACTCGTCATTTTTCACACGAAATCTGTCCGGGCACGGTTTTTTGAAATGTTCGTATAATTATAAAACTATTGCTCAGAAAATGAATCTATTACTTTGGTTTGAAAGAGGGCCAATTGAAGTTTGTGTTTTTCTGATAAATCATGATAGGGGGTGAGTCCCCCGCCTAGTATAACTAGGCAGGGTACTGTGCCAGGTGACTGTGTTTTTGCTCTTAGTTGCGTAATATCTGCAAAACTATTGGAACATAATTAGTTACGAGACTACCTATAAATTTAGGCACAAATCGTAGACATAATAACTTAATATATTTTATCATTAAATTAATTGACATCAATAAAATCACTTCCCAGAGGACTGTTTTCGCAACGACCCTGATGCATATTTTCATCACAAATGTGGCTCTCAAACTAAGCAAAGTAGCGTTTCAACACCGTTCTCGGCGATTTCGGCAAATTCACACTGATTACTTTAAACTTCATGCCAAAAAGAATTTTTAAAAGTTATAGCTTTTTCGTGTTACAGCTTTGAATTTGTTGCAGGGGACTGTTTGAAAAAACTCTGGACAGAATTTACATGAGAATTTTAAGTTTTAAAAATACGTAATTATACCTTATTTCATAAGAAAAATATAGCTTCATTATTCTATTTTTAGATATTAATTGCCAAATTATGAATAGGTTTTTTGAAATACTATCTTTAACAGTTAGACTATGGGATTGGGACAGCCAGGGGACTGTGTTTTTGGCGCTTAGATAATTTCTAGAAAAAAATATTAAATTTTTATTACTCCAAATACAATTGGGCCACAGAGTATTAATGCTTTACTTGTATTAAGAGCGATAATTACTTTATTACACTTTATTATTTTTAAAATACTCGGTCCGGACAGCGAATTACCAGTTTACAGAGAATCGCCTATATAAGTCAGGTCATTGTTAGCGGAGGAAGCTTGTGAACGAAAGTTTGGTTTGTCGAAACTTCTTTACTGAACTTTTATGATGAATTCAATTTTTTAATAGCTGTTTTATACAGTGGACTCTCGCTACAACGCAATTTGTTCGTGAAAATTTTCACAAATAATGAACTTTAGAGCGAAAGCGAATTTCTCTCACGCTACACGGAAATTTTCGGAAGGAAATCGCGGGACGTGAGTATTGGCTTCGTGATTGACTACCAAATCTTGGTTTAGCTTGGTTAAACGGACTTTCATTGTTGTTATTAAAAGTGAAGTTCTGACATTGTACTAGACTAAACATTGCTTTGTTAGTATTTACGAATAACCACTCCGCATTTTGCAATTTTTTTTTTTTTTTTTTTTGAATTCTAAACACTCTTCACTTATAACGTTCTTTTGTTCAATAACGAGGTCCCCCCCCTCTCTTTTAAAAATATAGTATAAATTTAGTTCTTAAAGAAACGTTGACCTGTACTTTAGGGATGGTTTAAAACATTTTGAGGAGCGTTCACAAGGGTCTAAAATAATTGTGCTGGTTTATCAGAGACGTCGTATACATACTCTTTTTATTTATTTTTACAACGCGGAATTTCTACTTACGCGTGGGGTGCGTTCCAATTTACACTGTATTCGGTATTTAATTATACTTTTTGGACATTTAATGAATAACATTGGTTTAAATTTCATTTTAGAGTGTAAAAGTTACTGCAAGTAACAGACTAAGCATCATTTACTTATGTCAAGTTCCCATGCTCATAAACTTACTCTAGTTGTAATCCTTGACAAACTGCTGAGTCATTACTAGTTGTTTCTGCTATTGTGATTTCTACAATTGCATTTTTTATATTAAGGATAACAGCGAAAATCATAATCCTACTGTGGCCAGACCGGATGTAAGACTCCACTTTTTTTTTTTCTCTTCTCCAGAAATTATTGTTTCATTGTGCTACGGTAGTTTTTTTTTATTTATTTTTTTATGAATCACTGCGTTCGTATGTATTTGATTTAGTGACATGTTTAACGAAATATTATCTCCCTTCCCCCTTTTCTTCCCACGAAGTAATTTGAGCTATTTGAAGTTCGATGTCATTCGATTTATTTGTTTTTAGACTTAACCATTAAATGTTTGGTTCATCGGTTGTAACTCAGCACGCTCTCTTTGTTTTGCTTTTAAGTAAGGGTCATTGCTTTAAAATGTTTTTTTGTACTTTCGGTTTTGTAATAGAAATGAGTGCAGTTTTAGGACAAAAATGAAAACTTTTGTAGAATCTAAATGAAAAGTCATTTGTTGCTTTTCAGGTTCAGTTGTCATGAATCTGAATTATTAGCTAATATTTAAATAATAATACATGGTTTTTGCTTGTACTTTTTAAAGTAAGCACAATTTTGAAATAAAGATCTTGATTTCGGTACACTCGATTTTTAATCGTATTAAAATAGTCAGGTTTAAGTGAAGATTTTGGTGAAATTGAGTTATAATCAAATATTGAAATATTTTGTCCCAGATTATTTTTTTATCATGAAACTAGATATTTCTTTTTTTTTTTAACTGATGCTTTTAATCGGATTTCAGTCCATATGGTTAGTGCTGTAATATATTACAAAATAAAGATGGCTGTATTTGTTAAGTTTAATTTTTGAAAAGATTACACTTAGAAACATTCTGATATTTTAATTTCCTTCACTTTGTAGAGTGAATCACATCAAGAATATTTTTAGTTTTTTAAAGAAGTTTTCATTTAATTTTTTTGCTTGTCTTCCCTTACTAAGATTTATAACTTGTTTAAGTAAGCGTTAAAATCAAGGCTTAATTTGCATAGGAGCTCACAGAATCTCAGCTAGAGTATTTTTTTTGCAAAATATTTTTTACAAATTAAATGGTAAACAGTGGAGCTCATCAATCCTGGGCTCAGAATAGCATTTGTGATATTGATGAATAGTCATTTCCTTCTTGCATAATGTTTCTTGTTTTTTCTTTGTAGAAAACTCATGTAATGAATTTGCCATGCAATTAGTAGTTTTTTTTTTTCTCACTTGCATTAAATCATATACTCTTAAAGTAATTTTTGGGTTATGGGGACTGCAAATACGATTAAATTTTTGTTTTAAAGCATGGTTTCTGTCCAAACTATGTTCGGAAATTTTATTCGATGGAAATTTATAGATTAGGTAGCTATGTCAAACCAATGTACATATTCAGCTTTTATAACTCTCCTTTATGAAAAAGTGTGAATACCTTCAATTATTATGTTTCATGCATTCAATAAGTGTTCATATTTTTGTTATTAGGTTAAAGACCGACATGGCAGATGTGGAAACTAAGCTTAATGGTACAATAGAAGAAAATGGTCCTGTTCCAACATTTGATCCAGATGATCCAGAAAGTCAGAGGCAAATGTGGAGGCCTCCAGATATTGATCAAGATATGAAGGAAATGGAAAGAAGGAAAAGAGTAGACATGATAATGAATAGGTAATATTAAATTATATTTACATAAGCAAATAAAATTGCTTTATTCAAAATTTTTAAAAATGTTTTTAGATGATTTGAGTCTATTTTATTATGAAAAATGGACATTAAAAATTGTTTTTTTCTTTCAGCCAAGTATTTCGAGAAGAATTGGAGCGAATCATTGAGTCCCAAATAAGTGAAGGTTATCTTCCTGCAAATTTAGCTGCTCTGCAGCAAGTTACAGAACTTTTGCTTCCAAATCGTCGCCCATCAGGTATCCGGTCTGGAAATTGTGTTATACCCATAAATGATATTAGAGGAGTAGATGGCATTCGCTATACTAAACTCGAGAAACTTCTTAGGTGTAAACTTTCTGCTGTGTATCGATTAATAGATTTATATGGATGGTCTGAAAACATTTATAACCATGTTACAGTAAGTTGAAATTTTATAAGCCATTCTATGCGTCAGAAATTAGAATTTAATTTTTTTTTGGTTCAATGTATTGTAACGAAATGTTCTTCTTAGGTTCGTGTTAGTCAAGATTTAGAGCATTTTCTCTTAAATCCATTTGGCTTGCAATATCCCGAAGTCACTGCTTCATCTTTACTGAAAGTTGATATGCAAGGAAATGTTATTGACCCTGGATCAACTTCTTTCACCTTCAACCGTGCAGGTTTTGTCTTGCATTCTGCTGTTCATGCTGCAAGACCTGATGTTAGATGCGTAATTCATATTCATCATCCTCCATGTGTTGCAGTAAGTTACTTTCCTTGTATTTATTATGCAATTTATAAACATTTGATATCCATGGTCTGGTATAATTTTGCATTATACTGAAATTTACAAATATTTTTGTACTTTGTCGTATTGTTAAATATTGTCTTTAAAGTTTTTTCTTGCTATTTGCGTTTGCCCTTTTAATTTTTGTCAATGTTTAAAATTAAAAATGAGTGGAAGCTTTTGGTAGAAAGATCTTTGTTACCAATTTATATTTAATATTCTTGGTTCTTTTGCAGATACTTGATTACTTGTAATATTTACATAACTATCTCTATCAGTGTTAGAAATAAGAAATGAAACCTAAACATATAAAGATGCTTGGAATAGTTTGTGTAGCCATCAAAATGAAATTATTCACGCACACTCTTAGAACATCAAAGCTGAAGAAAATTGTTGTACTTTCTGGACAATCTTGGGGTAATAATCACAAGGAGTTAGGAACGGAAAAGTTTGATGCAATCAAAAATTTAATGTGTCACTCTGGGTAATTTCGTTTGTAAATGTGAGTCAAAATAAAATTTATTTTAAAATATGCCTAATGAACACTGATTTTTAATACTGATGCTGTTTACTTTGGGCAGGTAACTGGCAGTGTGTCCTTTTTATTTTATTGAATTTTTGCCATCTTACATTTAGGGCCATGCTCCACATCAGCGTAAAACGCGACCGAAACTGAAGGCAGAAACCGAAAATCCGGGTACTTTCCATAGGAACACCATTGAATCCATTTTACGCTTCTGCCTATTTTTTCTGCTTTACGTCGATGTGGAGCATGGCCCTTATTTTGCAGTACAAAGGTGCTTATCTGATTTCCATTAAAGTAAAGCACCTTCTTAACTTCAAATTTCAATATTTTATTTGTCGTTTATAAAAACGTGTTCTACAAAGTCATTTTTGTAGATCGTTGACCTACCAATGGCAGTTTACATTTTCAATTAGTGAGTGCATAATCAAAAGTCTCACTTAAGTAGATGCAAATACAAATATGACCAGCAACAAGCTCTGTACCCGGCAAGGCTGGTCCTAGTCAATTTATAATCCCTAATGAAGATCAATGGCCTTCATACAGCTGTCTACTCCCTTACTCATTATGGTCTATTCCAGTGAGCTATTCTTAATGCCCGCAACCTACTAAAGTAATATTATTTCCTAATTTCCAAGTTAAGGAAAAAATAGTTTAGAGGTTGAAAAATTCTTCAAAAATTTGGAACAAATGACTCAAGATCCAGTGTTTTATCATAACTTCAACATTGCTTTGTAATTTCTATGCAGCACATAGTTTTTCTAAATTCCGCTATCAAGTGTGAAATTCTACAAGGTGGAAATTTGTATCTGCAAAGAAATAGAAAATAAAGTAGTATTTAAGCTGTAGTATTCATAAAAAAGTAGCACAAGTATTGAAAAAAGATTGGAGATAAAATTTTTAAACATTTTTATAATATTCTACTTCTACTTCTTCGATCATGGCTTTGAATTAAAAGTCGTGTGATTACATTTTTAATAAAGGCTGAGATTTTAAAAATCTGGTTTATTGTTAATATAAATTTCAAGTATTCGGCAAAAGAAAATTTTCTGTAAATTGTAGAATACAGCTTAAAATTGAATTTCTGGGAACACAATTACAATTTGAGAAAATGTGAATAAAATTATAGCTCTTGTAACTTGTTTCTTGAAATTTAAGAAAAACAAACATTTTCTTGTTAAATATTTAGTTTTTATTTACTAAATACATGTACTAAATGTATCTAGACAATATGTAGGAGCATGATGTTATGTTTTAAATTTCTAAATTTTGTAAATTGACAAGCTGTTTGATTTTAGGTATCTGCCATGAAAACTGGTTTACTTGCTGTTTCTCAAGAAGCTGCTTTGATCGGAGATGTTAGTTATCATGATTATCAAGGAATTCTTGTAGATACAAAAGAAAGGGAACAAATAGCCCGGGATCTTGGACCTGTGAACAAAGTAAATTGTTCTTACTATATCTTTTCAGAAATTAAAGTTTTTTCCTGTTTTTAAGAATTCTGCATTTTTATTGGATCACAGTGTTGGAATAGCATTATTTGAAGATTAAAATGTAATAATTGCTTCTATTGGCTGTCTTTCTCTAAATCTTAAAGAAAAAAAAAGAAAAAAACTAACCAGAATTAAATGCATAACTGAAATATTTTATAACAGCTGTAAATAGACTACTAACCACTTTTGAGTTTTATTTTTCTAGTGTTGTGCATATGTTATTGTAAACAAATAATGGGTAATTGTTAAATGCTTTAAAATATTTAAATGTTTTGATTGATTAATGATTTTTAATTGTTTTTTAGTATTTAGTTTCCTAACCATTTGAGTGTGTATTTATGCACTGTTGAACTTGTATTTTAAGGTGAGCAGTAGCTTCTACCTGGTAATAACTACCTAGTAATATTGACTGTCTATATTTTGAATGTTATAGTATTTTACGAAAATTGTGTCATTGTTGCTGATTGTAAACTTAATAGAAAGGTTAAAAATCCAATATGTGTGTGTCTTATGTGTAATGTATAAATGCAAGCATATGTGGTCGTAAGAATTTCCCCATTGGTGCCAACTGCAAGTGGAAACATTAACATTTATAAAATGCTAAAAAGCAATGTTCCTTTGTACTTGAAGAGGGTAAGATATTGACATGTTGAATACAAGTAGCAGTCTTCATTCTTTTAGCACACCTATGTGTGGATATAAACTTATATGCATTCTTATTTCATGTTTTTCTGGAGGGGGGAGGGTGCAGAGTATATACTCCAATTTATTATGCAAAAAAAAAAAATCCCCCTTCCCCTTGCAAGGGAATTATTAATCTTTCCTACAGCTTTGATAGTCTTAACTATATAATTTTCCAAAATATGCATTAGATTTTTAAATTTTATTTCTTCTTTGAAATGTAATATTTTTTAAATCTTACCATGTATTATAATACTCCAATATAATTTTATAAATAGAGGCATAAGCTTTTAGAGAAGGAAGAAAGCATCAAATTAATTTGAATCTGGCATTGTTCAAGATCGAAAATTTCAGTTTTCCATCATGATTTATGGGGAAGCATAAGCCATCATTATTTATTGTATTTATTTTCTACTCTTATATGGGTGATTCTACAAAAATGGGCAAATTTGCGTTCCATACTGTTTGATATTTTTGTTTTTAATTTAATAAAAAACTATTTTGGGAATATTTTTATGCGTCTTTTGTTCTATAATTCTGATTATCAATAAAGTCAATAATTAATTATTATTCATTTAAAAATAAAATATTACATTGAAATGTCATCGACATGCCCTGTCCCATAGGTGCAATTTTCACAATCAATAGAATATAGATTAAAAAAAAAAAAGATTTTTTTCTCGAGTTTTTTATTTAGAAATGTGAATGTGTGCAAGATGTAAATCACAAAAAAAAAAAAAAAAAAAAGCAAAATAATATGAAAATAATATCTCTATAGGTTAATCTAAACTTTGTCCCAGCGATTATCAGTAATCCACATGTCTGAAAAGTATAGATATTTTTCTCTGAAATGTTTTATTTCAAAAGCTGGCAACTTATCTTTTAATAAAGCATGGAACTTTGTTATTCCTGGGTGAAGATTAATTTTGCTGTTCTGCAATTACTTTTTGATAAAAAGCAAGCTAAACTCAACTTTCAAGGCAAGTGTTTTTCATCTTTGTCATTAATATGGCCTGCAGAATGCAAGTAAAATGTACACGTAAAATTTTTTTGATGATGAATAGTCCTAAATCTTACATTTGTAGGTTCTTATTCGAAGTTAAGCCGAAAAATATTCGGATATGACGTTTTGAGAACATATTACTTGTGTTTTGTCATTCACATGTCCTTTTCTAATGTCATTCACATGCCTCAATATGAAACACGTGGATGAATCAAAAGCCAAACTATGACAGTGCAATGTTTAAAAATTATGTCTAACAGTTTACAAGTTAAAAAATGTCATTAATGTACCTATTATGTTTGTGTTATTCACATACTTATTGTGTTATTCACATACCCATTGTGTCATCCACATGTCCTTTTTATCATTCACATATGCCTTCAAAAAAATAAAAATCCAAAAATACAATAAAATACAAACATTTAGGCTCTGCTGATATTCTATTTTAACTATGCAACTTATAAAGTACTTTGCTGATTTTTTTCAGATTTTTAATTTTAAATTAATTTTTTGAAATCTAAATGTTAGAAATATTCCCGTTTTTGTCGAATCACCCATATACAATTAATGTTGAACAAATGTTTTCCCATAAGTAGGGATGCACCGATTAATCGGCGGTACCGATTAATCGGCCATAATCGGCCACTTTGCCAATTATTAATAATTGGCAAAATCGAGCCGATTAATCGGCTGAAAATATTTTTCAGATATTATTCTTTAAAGTATACTTTCACTAGGAAACTATGATGAATAATTTTATTAACAGTAATAATAATCCTCACAGTTGATATAAAGTTTTTTTTAATGAATTCTCCTACTTTGAATAAATATACATAGACAATGATGCAACATTTTTCATGTGGCGATAGTTTTCTCCTTAGCACAGTGCTTTCAGATAATCTTTAATTTTCAAAGAATAAAAGTATTAAATTAAATTGCTACTGATTACTAAAATATGAATTAAAAGTACTCCTAAATTGGAGTATTCTCCAATCACACTCCCCCACCCCTCCTTTTTTTTATAAATTTTTATTTCCAATTAACATAACTAACAATGTGTTAATAATATTATTGCCACTTAAATGAAAATTGGTTCTAAGAAATTTGATAAAATATTGAAATTATTTTGTGAAAACTAGGAAAATGGAAAAAAATCTTCTCCCAGAAATAAATTATTTACTATTTCTAAACTTGGAATTGTATAAGAGATAAAAAACAGTGATGGTAAAATTAGTGGTAGAAAAACAATTATCCTTATCATTAATCGGCAAAACCGATTATTCGACCGATTATCAACAGCCGATTAATCGGTAATCGGCCAATTTGCTTATCAGTGCATCCCTACCCATAAGTCTGTATCTTTGAGAACTTCAGATGCAATGTTGTATTTCTGCTATTTTTTCGCTATTTAGCTATGGATCATTGTGCAACTCTCGATCCCTTAGTGTACTTTTCCTTCTTTAACAGTTATCTTTTACACTCATGTATTTATAACTGCTAACATGTGTCCCTTATTTTAGGTGATGATTCTACGAAATCATGGAGTTATCGTGTGTGGAGAATCTATTGAAGAGGCTTTATTTTATCTGCAGAATCTTGTTTTAGCTTGTGAAGCTCAGGTTTGTTTTTGTTTTAATAATTTGAATTCATGTTAAAGAGTTAATAAAATTCAACGACTGATAAAAACCATCAGAATTGACCAAAAATTAATTCTGAACTAATGATTGCCTTTTTATTTTGGGTGCCAAAAAAAAAAAAAAAAATGCTAAGATAAATGTTTACATTTCAAGTAAAATGGAAAGAAGTACAAGAATTATAAATAACAGAACTTCACTTATTTTTACCAGCAAACGACTCAAATTAGGTATTAAAGGTGGCATTTTTTCTAGGGAGAATTTTAATAAAAATATAATTATGCTCATTTACATATTGAATGAATTATATTTTTCAAAAAGCAAGGGCCATTTTCAAATTTCCTGCACTAAATAACTTGGTTTTAAGTCTTGCTCAACCTGTACATGCTGAAAAATTTTCTAGTCAAATGTTGAAGGAAGGTTGAATTTTTTTAATGCAAAGGAAAAAAATTGCCTTATGTAGAAAATCTTATGAGATGAGAGAGATCAAGAGCTAGTTGTTACTAGAATTTTATTTTTTCATTTCAGATTAGATTTTCAATATACATTCAGTATTTTTGTGTGAAATTCCTTAAGTTATTTCTTTTTATAGTCGTTAGTATCTTTTAGTTTAGACACAGAAATAACAGGATGAAAATGGGAACCAGCTATTGACATGAAACATACATCATTCAAAGATATTTGTATATTAATATGTAGATAAATATCAGTATACTATTGAATTTTGGTTTTAGTGACATGTTTTATTATAGCTTTGTTTTAATGTCAACAAAATGTCATTCTCTTTCTTCTCCAGTGATAATATTTTGTAGCAGCGCTTATAGCTGTTGCATCATTATTATTCTGGGTTCTTGAATGGTGCTATGAGTTTTACTTTAGCTAGAATAGAAATAGCTGTAGACATGTTATGATAAGCTTAGGTTGGGATAGATATAATTTAAATTATTCTTATGAAACCATAGAATTGATTTAAGATATGTTTTTGCTGGTAGTTGCTTGGCATAAAAAGTTAACTACATAAAAATTGCTACTACCATCGATCACTAGCCAATAAAAAAATGTATGACATTGTCCACCAGTGTATTAAATTCAAATGCTTACATCTTTAGGTGAGGCTTATGCCTATTGGATTAGACAATATTCAAATTATGTCTGATGATGCCAAGCAAAGAGTAAGACGCATAATTACAGCAAATCATGGAGAAGTTGTGGGAAAGGTAGATTCTTCTACCGAAGAGGATAAAGATTCAAGGATGAAAAGATTTAAAGTTTGGGATCTGGAGTTTGAAGCACAGATGAGGATGTTAGATAATGCTGTAAGTTTTTCCTGGGTCTAAATTGGCTTTATTTATTTTCTTCAGTGTATATTTTAATGTATTGCCACAGAGAAGTGTTTTAAATTACATTTTTTAATCTCTTTATTTAGTTGTTCAGCTCATACTTCAAACAGTTCTTTTTGTTCTAAAATATGAACTGAAATTTGAATGATTTTTTTATTAAATAAAGAATAAAATACATAACTTCGCTCATTAATAATGTTTTATGAATTTATTTTATGCTTATTATTAAAAGAAGTTTGCTCATGCAAGTAGTGTAATCGGCAAACTTAAGGTAAACAAGAACAGTTCTGAAATAGTTATGATTGTTGTATTTTTGTATGACGTCATTATGTTATTATATTATGTCATTTTTGTGTGTTGTATTTTTATTGTGGAGTTCATAGATTTCTCTTTGAATAAAAACAGCGGACATAGTACCTTAAATTTAATTGGAATGATTCAGTTTCTCTAACACAGGTGTATGATTGCTGCGCTAGTTGGGTGTTCATTAGAGGTAGAGAATTTTAAGTTGAAGTAAGACACAAAAATGCTTTTCATATCCTTTAAATGGGCTTTATTTGTCATAATGTTTAGGCATTACTCTTTTAATATGATGTCTGGCTTGTGACCACTGTATTGGGCATAATTTGAAGATTTAATTTCCACACTATTGACTTCACAGTAAATCAGGCTTATGTAAGAAAAAGGTACTCTTGTTATTTTCGAACTGGGCAATTGTTTCTGGTTTATCCATATAGACAGACATGTGACTTCTCTCCGAAGAAAATAATGTTAAGTTAGAAAATTTCATGAACAATTTGGTCAATTAGCATGTCTATTTCGTTAAAAGCCATTTGTCTAATGCTTTGTTCTGTAAATTAAATATATTTGTCGAATAGAGCCAAATTCACGAATATTGCATTTTTCTGTGTTTTGTTTCAACTTTAAATTATCTGCCTTTATAAAAAAATGTGAATCAAATCCAAGATTTTTTGAATTTATGATGGTTATTTTGACTTAGTTATGTATTGATGGAATATTATAATCATTAAAATATTTATAAGTAGAAACTAGAAAAAATATAGTTTCTCAAGTTTTAAACTATGTGCCTGAAGAAGAATATGTGTTTAACAGCAATGCATTTGACCTTAAACTTTACATAAATTTGCATCCATTATTAAATGACTACATTTTATTAATTGCACTTAATTGCAGTGGATATTTTGAATATTTTACTAACAACAATTGTAAATTTTAGGGCTTTCGCACTGGTTATTTGTACCGATATCCTTTAATTAGAGCAGAAATTCCTCGTCAGAAGAATGATGTTGAAGTTCCTCCAACAGCTACTTCATTTGCACAGTATCTTGAAGAAGACAAATGGCTAAGGTTTGAATAATATATATTTTAAAATTTTGTACCTTCTTAGAATTTTGATCTTATTTCTGAAGCAAAATTTATCACTAACATTGAAAAAAAAATTAACAATAAATTCTAAAGGTAATGAAGCTAATTTAAAAAAATTCTCAATAGAAAACAAATGAAATCGCTTCTACCTTTTTGGCTGTTATTATCATTGTGTGTTTGTTGTTTAGCCACACAAGTTTTTGCTTGCACAGGATTCAGATATACATCCTCAAAATTAAGTTAATAAATAAAAAAAAGTGTATACAATCTGCATATGTTTGTCATTCGTTTTCTGAACTATGATACATATGCTAAATTAATTTATATTCATGAGTAAGAAGGTTAACACAATCGCTCTGCATGTTAAGTTTAAATGTGATTTTGATTTACCTTTACCTGAAAAAATACAACTAACTTTAATGAGTGATATTGCAGTTGATTATGTAAAAAAACTAGGGTGTAGAATAGTAAAAGATAAGTGATTAGACATTACTATAATTTAAAATCAACTTTAAAAATTAAATGTATGACAAGTATGTCTATAACCATTTTGCTGTTATGGTGTTTTTAAAACAATACTGAGGAACAGCAATTTAACTGTTTTTAACCAACGTATGGCCTCTGAGACCAAAAAGGATCTCTGTTTTAGTCTATCATATCAACCTGTAGGTAGTTATCAAAATAATGGAAACGCTTGATTCATAAGAAAATCTACCGTTCATCGCAAAATAAGCGATCAATTGTTCTTTAACTTAAGTCATACAAAATATAGACTTCACCGGACATTTCCACATTGAAATTAAATCACTCATGCATTTGGGGGATGACAAAGGGTCAGAAGAAAAACCGCTTTTTGGCCATAACTCTTCGAAAATAGCTCGTAATAAGCTATAAATTTCAGTAATTAATTAGCATACTATGCATAATTACTGTACAAATTTTTATGAACGTACCACTCTTACTTCCGAAGATATGAAACATTTTTTAAAATGGCAATTTTATTTTAAGGGTTTTTGCTCATAACACGCAGAATTTTTGATTAAACCGTATCAAAATTTCAGAAAAGATGACAAAATACACGAGAAAGAACATACTAAAATGGTAAATAAAAATATTAAAAATCCGATGAGATAGGAAATAATTTTTGACGCTGCATGCGCGAATGACAGAAATTTATAACCACAAAAATATTGTAGCTTGGTTTATACTGCATCTTATTAAAAAAGTTTCAGTTGAATTTCGTAAAAATTGAAAAAGATATCAGCGATCTAGTGAGATGTAATTCATTCATTCGTAGACAATACATAAACGGCGAGGGGTTGTCCACAAAGAGCTATTTTTAAATTAAAGGTTATTGCGTCATCGTTCAAAACCAACGTTTCAGGGGGTGTCTGGATACTTTTGACCACCTACGTATAAGGCCTTTTTGGCCGAATAGGCGAAATGTGACTTCTATGCCGAATATAAATTTTCAAACTGTGTACAATTTAACATTGAAAAAAATGCTCGATTGTCACCACACTATTTGTGGACAACCCCTCGCCATTTATGTATTGTCTGTGAATGAATGAATTACAGCTCACTAGATCGCTGATATCTTTTTCAATTTTCAAGATATTCAACTGAAACTTTTTATATAAGATGCAATATAAACTAGGCTACAATAGTTTTGTAGTTATAAATTTCTGTCGTTCGCGAATGCGCCGTGAAAAATTATTTCCTTTTAACGTTCATATTTCATCAGATTTTTAATATTTTTGTTTACCGTTTTAGTATGTTCTTTCTCTTGTATTTTGTCATCTTTTCTGATATTTTGATAAGGTTTGATCAAAAACTCTGCTTGTTATGAGCAAAAACCCTTCTAATAAAATTGCCGTTTTTAAAGAAATGTTTCATATCTTCGGAAGTGAGTGGTACGTTCATAGAAATTTGTACAGTAGTTATACATAGTATGCTCATTACTGAAATTTATTGCATGAAACATAAGACATTTAAAAATAAACACTCCTACACATACACCCATATATTTATATATGACAAAAAATTGTTTTAGGTACTCAACAATTACATACGTTGTATACATACTACAAAAAGAAAAAACTTTGTGCTACTCATGAACATTGAATAATTTACCTTCCGTATTCTGAAACCTTAGATTTGTACTGTTTCATTAAAGTAAATTGAAATAACTATGTATTACTAATATTTGGGAAAAACACATTTTATTTTGATTTAAAAGTTTTTGTCAGTCAATAGGAGAGCAGTAAGGCTTCCTGTGATATTCCTGTGTGTGTGCACTCTCCCAAAGAAACTGGCGATATTACATAAAATGTAGAGGAAAACTAACTGCTGTTTTAAAATCAGCCTGTCTATTTTACTCCAAAAAGTTACCGCCAAACAGCTCTAAAATCTTATCTTGCAAAAATTTTTGTTGAAAATGATTCCTCTGTCTTATTACATCCAGGGTGGTTGAGCAAACTCAAAGGGCTTAAATTTGATTAAATGCATTGTAAAACAAAGATGAAAACTGCTTTTTCAACTAAATACACTGATACAATGATTGCTTTGACATCTTATGATTATGCAGTTCTTTATAAATGTTACTTGTTAATTTGTGATGAATGCATGTTTTGTATTATAATCATTTTGTGTTACTGTATTTAGTCCTCTGAAGAAGTTAATGGAAGGAAAGAAAACTCATGAGAAGCTAAGGTGGGTCAACTCACCTAATGTTTATCAAAAGGTTGAAGTATTAGAAACTGGAACAAGTGATCCTAAAAAAATTACAAAGGTAATGCTATGGTTTATCTTTTACAAAGTAATACACATTATTAGACCCGTGTAGCATTTGTGCTCGAAATTTATATCCCTGCTGTAAAAATACTATGTGTCAGAATTAACATTTGTGAAGAGCATTGCTTGAATTTTAATAGTTCTTATACACAAAATTTGTTCTCTAAAAATGCTTTAAAGGTAGTCTGTGTGAATCATGTTTTAATCCTTGGACTGTTAAGTTGAAAGGCTGATGCTCTACCTACTGAGTTATCCAGTTCTCCGTTTTAACGATGCAATAAGAAGTTTGCATTTTAACCAAGCTCATCCATCCTGTTTTTAAACAGGTTAAAAAAAAAAAAAAAAAAAAGGGCTAAATGTTAATAGTTCATTTTTCTTCCAAAAGAGGTGAAAAGGGAAGAAGGGATTCCTAAAATAATATCTTATTAATGAAGTTTGACTTGAGAAAGTTATGGAGTACTTAAAAAATAAACCTTGAGAAGTAATATATGGTTCTATAATATTAACATGAACGTATGTTCTTAAACTAAAGTTAGTGGAAGGGTTCTGATAAATATATGCTCTATAACCTTTACTTATATTTTCATTATTTTCCAAGCAATTTTATCTTGTGTGCCACTAAATTCCTATTTTTATTTATATTTTCGAATCATTCAAATTTTATTTTTTGACTACTCAAAATCTAAGTTGAATTCCATGTAGATGAATTAAAAGAATTTGTCCAATTAGTGTACTTCTGGTTTCTGTTGTTAAAGAAGAATGATTAATGTTACTCTCATAGTTGAAATATTGTTAATTAGAAATAGTTTGAAATGCATTGATGTAATTCAAAAATTGCTTTAAAATGTTCATGAACTTGAAATTCATTAAAACCGTTGGCTATTCTTTAAGCCTGATTGTACTTCAAATTTTCATTAGATTCTGTCATTAAAAAATCTACCTTTTTGTAAGTTAAAAAGTTAGTAGAACTTGGAAATTACTAACTTATTGAAGTAAATTGTGTAATTTTCCTATTTATGTATCTAAGATTTCAACCGAAAATTAATTCTAGAAACTCTGAATCTAGACTGCAATCAGGTTATCAATCATCTGAAATTGCATTTTAATGTGATGTGATTGGTACAATACATAATTTTTAGTTCTGTACTTTTTCAATTACTTAGTCTTTTTTCATTCATAATTATTTCTTGTGATTTTTTTAAAACAAGTGCTTAAGATGGAATTTTATATTCTATAAAATGGCAGTGATTAAAAACCTGATGAATTTTGTGGTTAAATGCAATCTCGGCTCAACTGTTGAAACAGAACTGCTAACTTAAACTAAATGATCAATTGTATGTCAGTGTTTATTTTTCTTTTCTGTTTTTTCTCTTTTTTAATCTTAAGTAACTGAAAAACTGAAGTTTCAGTCTCAAAAACAAGTCGTACGCAATATGTCAAAATAAGTAATGAAATATTTTTTAAGTGAAAAACGAAAAGAAAGTCTTTGTGTGTAGGTCCCAATTCTTTGTTAGTGGTTCTTTCAGTTAACTGCACGTATTTCACATTGAAAGTACATTGCTGATATTAAATTACTTGGCAAGTAAAATCAATTGAAGTGTGATCAAATGTTGACTTTTTTTGTATTGTAAAATACTCTACAGAATGGCACTAAGAACAAAGCTAGAATGTTTCACAAAAGTGAAATGACAACAGATTCTGTGTTCATAGCTGCCAACTTTCCCAGGTAATTCAGTAGACTCCCGAATTTCTATGCCTTCTCTCAAATGCTTTAACCTTTAGGAGCCGGGGATTTTTTCAAGGTTTCATATGTCTACTACGACAGTTTATACCTTCTCTTTTAAATGGAAAAGAAATATGTGGTTAAACTGTCGGACTACCTAGGTCGAAAGAAAAATTTCTATGCGAACAGCCCGGATCCAAAAGGTTAATCAAGTAAATATCTCTCAAATTTTCTTAAAAACAACAAATTTCTCTCAAAAAAAATTCTCAAGTATTTAAAATTTCGAGAAAATCTCTACGGTAAAACAATCACAAGGAAAATTTCCGAAAATTTACCTTGCATATTGATAGTGCTCTCTGCTTTGAGAGGCCCTGCTTACGTACCACGCTTCCAACAAATGTATTTATTGCAGCATCACTATTATCACATAAATGCGATTTCCCCAAATATGTGCCAACTATTGTAGAAACGTCTGTGTGTAGCAAATATTTTGGAGACTTTTTAGAAGCGGAACTCAGTGGCAGTCAGGGTATAAAAAAATCAAAAAAATCGGATTTTTTTGATTTAAATCGGATTTTTTTGATTTTTTTAAAAAAATTAGAAATTTCAGTTATTAATTAATTTTTATTTATGAACAACTTACCTTTAAGTTTTTAAAAATACAAAAACACCTTTGAAGTAAAGCTTCACTAGTAAGAAACCCAGAAAAAAGTGTTAGGAGCCAATCTGAAAATAATCCTCTCTACTAGCTAGGATAAAAATCAAATGGGGCAGGAAGCTCAACCCAATCCTCACTTCATTCAGCACCCCCCCCTCTCTTTATTTTGCCTTTGTTTTGTAAAGCTGGAATATTTTCCATTTCAGCCAGTAATAAAGACTGCCCCCCCCCCCCCCCAGTTGCTAATGCTATGGATAGAAAATTCATCTTTTGTTTGGTTTTTATTTTTTCTTTTCACTGAAAGTATATCACACACATTCTATCATGTCCCTCCCCCCTCAATTCACTCTTTGCAACACCTGCCCTGCACGTATTTTCTTTATTTCACATATTAGACAACAAATAGCACTATTTGTGCATACATATTATTTGGACTGCAACCTTCCAGCATCTGTGGAGGGGGGATGAGTAGGATTACTTTTCCATTTATTAGATGGAAATCAAAGCTCTAAAAGAAAATGGTAAAAATAATGAAATTGGGATAGTCCAAGAGAATTTTTTAAGGGTTAAAATAAAAAGTGATTTAAATCAATGATTTTTTTAAAAAAATCCATTGATTTAAATCACGATTTAAATTACTGATTTAAATCAATTGATTTAAATCATTGACACCCTGGTGGCAGTCCTGAGTCTAAAGTCATTTTATTTTATATTCAGTGCCCACTTAGATGAAACACTTTTAGTCTCAAAAAAGTTGGAATTATTTTAGTGGTGTACACTGTTGTAGTCTTACTGTAGCTCTTTTTTTGTTGTGCTTTATTTTACAAAGCACTCTTACTGATCATACATCAATAAATATTTTATCAGACTCAGACATATCTGAACTTTCTGTATTAAAGCGCTCTTGCATATCATTATTGATGCTCAACTTGTCAGTTATTGTGAATAATTAAAATAACTTTGTACTTTCTAGTCAATTTGCAATATATCCAACATAAATTTTAATTAGTTCAGATTATAAATGTATCCTGAGGCATTCCCCCCCCCTTAAATTATTTATTTTTACTATTATTAACACAATAGGTATTATGCTTCTTGACTGATACAGAAGGTAATTTCTTCTGGTCATAGACTGATTTTAAAAAGGAACTTCGGACATGTCTTTTATGGGCAAATTGTATTTTTTTGCATACTATTAGTCCTACAATACCTTATAAAGTAAGACATACTGTTCACTATTAAGTTAACTGAAATGTGTACATGTCAACAATAAAATGGCATTTTATAATTCATTCTATTATGTTTAGCAAACAATTTTGGGTTTATTTTGTTTTGAATCTATTTTATTTTAAAGTGTATTAAATTATTTGAAATCTAACCTTTTAATTATCTTACCATAATAGTTGACGTATTTAGCTTAAAATCTTAAATTTTTCATTATTGTTTCTTGTGAAACCTTTCTTTTGTTTCTTTTGTAACCTTTTAATTATCTTACCATAATAGTTGACGTATTTAGCTTAAAATCTTAAATTTTTCATTATTGTTTCTTGTGCATTGAAAATAAGTAAAAAGGCTGTAATTTAGAAGGGAAAGTTTTCATATTTTAGAAGAGACTTAATTTTTTATAATTTTCTTGATTTTATTACATAGTTGTTAATAATAATTGTTTTATGACATGATTGTCTGGCATTCTAAAATTGTTCTTTATTTTCTGCAGTGGGTCGAAAAGCCAGATAATGGGGACAACGACTCTGTAAGAATTTTATCCAATCAGCAATAACATCATCTTGCTCTCTCAATTACATTAATGCTACTGCTTGATGGCAACTAAATTTCCAAAAATTAATGCTTTTCCGGTTCTTTATTTCTATCTAAATTGCAGTGAATTGTATCACATTAGTGAGAACAATTTATCACACAATGTTATTAAAAAATAAAGTGTGGTTCAGTTCAAAATGCTATCAAAATATTTCCTGATAAACGTACAGTGGGATTTCCCACAGGGATTTATTGCTATTCATTGCTTTTATTTTCTGCTTTGTAAGATACGGATGAAGTGAGCAATGCTTCATATAAAGTTCTACTTCAGCTGGCAAGTAAGCTTTAGAAAGGAAGCTTTTTGTATCTTTAATTTGCATGAAAGATTAGGTATAGAAAATTTGTTCCGTAGTAGCATAATACTAGTCCACTCTGATTTTCATTTGCTTGTTAAGTGCTCAGAATATCACACTTGTTGAGACTTTTTTTTAGAGTCAGTTTTAAAACAAACCTACATTTCAAACATCCAGTTTAAGTTTCTTGAATGATTTATGTTCTTAACTGTTTTTCAACAAGTTGGACTGAACGTGGAATTACGAACTTATAGGATCAGAGTTGGAAGTCCCTTTATCACTGACTGCTTTATCTTACCTCGTTCGACTAGCATTACTATGTTTTAAGCAAAGCTTTTTAGTGATGTCACATCCCATTGGTACCTAAGTTGGGTATCATTGCAAAAGACTACTGTAAATTTTTTTCGTTACAATTCAAGTTTGAAATCTGATATGGTCTATGAATGCAAATAAGAAGAGGCACTAATATAATAACGTCAATTTATGAAAAGAGCTGTTCTGCTATCAACTGATTCCTCTATCTCCCAGCATTCACAGATTTACTGCTGGGGGTGAAGTTTCTATTTTTTTTTTACTACCTTTCTTTTCTATTTGTAATGTCAATCGTGACTCTTTGTGATATAAATTGGTTCTTGAAAGTAGCTTGAAAGTGAAATAGTGCTGATTTCAAACCTTGCATGTATTATAATTAGCCGTATTTTACTAATTTATGGGAACAAATCTGGTGTAAACCTTTTGTGGCATTCCTTATCAGGACACCAAAAAAAAAAAAAAAACCTGGCTAAGAAAGTGTTACCAACTTTATGTTGTCAGTTCTCTATGTATCGCTTCAATGACATTTATAGAATATCTGTTTTCTGTAACAGTTTTTTTAATAATTTATATGCAATATGTTTAAAGCTCTTAATTTTTTTAAATCTAAAGCTATAAATTATAACAGTGATTAAAGTTCATTCTGTTACACATCAAAACACAATGTTGTGCTGCATGACTATCTCTTTAGGCTCCTGTGTCGTCTAGATGCAATTCCATGGAGTTTGTTGAGGGATATGAATTTTCATTTTTTTAAACTTTCTCATAGATACTTTAATGATAGTAAATTAAATGCAGATTTTTTTCTAAACAAATTGAATATATTATTTGAAAGTTAATTGTCCGAACTTTGTCTTCTCTTTTGCTGTTCATCTTATAATTTTTAAAAATTATTGAAAGTTTGATACAATTTTCTATCATCACAAGGAAAAAAAAATAGGTGAACAGAAGTCTAGGCCATTGCTATAGTTTACAACAAACCACATAAAGTTTATTAAATGGCTTCACATGTTACATACGTTTTCTCCTTACATAGTACATTTTAATGTACACAAAGTGTTCGCCAAAAATGAAGATCAATATCATTAGGAGTTAAATCTTTAAATATCTTGATAGCATTTTGTATAGCTGCTTTCAAATATCTATCAACTTTTACCTGTTCTATGTACAAAAGTATTACGAACAGAACTGGTTAATGCATAAACTTACTTTCTCAGGTATAGCTTTCCTATTTGGTCATTATGCTGAACTAATAGCATTAATAACAAAATGCAAACTGCATGCTTTTGCTTAGCTCTGAACTAACTGGGATGGTATCATTTGGTTGCTGCATGGAAATTAACATAACTGTAAGTTTATTGAATGTCAAGTAGTATTTATTTAACATTTTTCATGCTTGACAGTGGGTTCAAGAAGGTTCTCCCTCGCACAGCACACATGTGAAAATCGACAGTCCTCATCAGTTTATTCCAAAAACTGGTGATCCAAATGAATTTAAACGAAAACAAAAAGAAGTAAGTTTTTTAATTGTATATCCATGTTAGAGTATGACTCTTTATGTGTTATATTCTAAATTGCACTTGAATGTTTTTAGCTCAAAGAAAATAGAATGCATTCTAAAATTACTGCCGGGCCACAATCTTCTATTTTGGAAGGAGTCACCTGGGAAGAAATTAAAAAAATGCAGGTAACAATGTTATTTTGCTTTTGATTAAGTGAGTTGATACAAACCAGAAAAAACAATATGGCTTTTCATTTATAATTTTAGGACATTCAATGATCGAATGATCTTCATATTATGAAACTGTTTTGAGAATTGTTTATTAAACAAATGTTCTATAGGAAATAAGGTTACTAACATAAAATATTCACGTTATTTGCTAGTTATTAGCAGTCTTTGTTTTGAGTATTGGTTTAATATCAGGGCCGTCACTTCAAGTTTTTCCGGGGGGAGGGGGGGGGGGGCAAAGGGTAAAAACAAAATACAATTTCACCAGAAAACAACAAAAACCACGCCTACTTATATGTATACACATTGATTTCTCAAAGTCGTGGGGGGGGGAATCAACCCCCCTGTCCCCGTAAATGACGGGCCTGTTTAATATTCTTATTTAGGTATTAAAAGTCGATCAAATCAGTTTTGTTATTCAAGTGTATCACTGATGGCTCATGAAACTGTCTTAGGGACATGTGGTTTTCAGAAAAGTAGGTAAAGTGGGTCTATTTTTAAAAATCATATGTTGTTATATATAAATTTAAAAAAAAAAAAAATAGAGCAATCCGACTTATCATATAGCAGCAATATGTTGACAGAATATTGAAGCAACAATTTTGTTAATCTGAAACTGCTTGAAACATAGTTTAAGTATTAAAATATTGTTCTTAGAGCTAGCATCTCTCTCTCTCTATATATATATATATATGTATGTATACATGTGTATATAAGTCTATATATGAAGAAATATGTGTGTAATGACTTAACCTTACTTGAATGCCAATATTTGTGTTGTATTTGCCAAGATTTTTCCATTTTATACATCTTGCACTAACTGCTCTGATTACAATAAACTAACAATGTAAACGTGCAAAAAATTTGAAAAAGCTGAACAGCTGAATTTAAAACTAAACGCTGATGCTAAAATTTATGGATGTGAAGCTGTTAATATTTTTTTAATAAAAATAAAATATATCTGCTAAATATGTCATTCTTCAAAGAATCGGAAGTTAAATGGTGATGTTTTAGCTCAATGCCGCATTTTAATAAATCTGAAACTGTTCTGATTGTAATATATTTAAAATTATATAAAAATGAATGTAAAACCTCTACAGAAAGAGAAAATAGTTTGTAAGAAACTACACTGCAAAAAAGGCGTAATATAACTGTTCATCAATCTGTAATGTGACAAAAATAAACTATTTAGAAAATCAAAATAAACATGGATGCTTTGGCACAATGCAATAAGTTTAGTTTTGGAATCACTTTTTTTATTGTTTCCTTAAGTGCACCGAACAATTATGCAGAGAGTATGAAAAGAGTAAATGGCTGCTTAATAATAAAGGGAAATTTTTGAAAATGATAAGTTTGCTTTCAAGTAAACATGTTTCTAAAGCAGTGAGTAATCGCCCCTAAGCAAGGGCTAAGGCAGTAACATGCAATACACCGCCAACTTGCTTATTTCGATCTATGGACTGCAGTTTTGTGCTTATTATGCACTCATCAGCAAGGAATACGAAAATAAAGGAGTTGGAGGCAAACATCCTCTTATAGTGCAAAGAGAGCCGAGAAAAACTGGTAGCTAATGTGAAATAGCTACCAGTTTTTTTTCGGCTCTTGGCTCTATAAGAGGATGTTTGCCTTCAACTCGTTTACTTTTCTTCCATGCTGATGAGTGCATAATAAGCACAAAACTGCAGTCCATGGATCGAAATAAACGAGTTGAGGGGGTGTATTGCATGTTTCTAAAGTATGGTGAATGCGTGACTTTGCATGTGATCAGAAATAAAAAAAAAAAAAACCTGGGATTCTCCTTGTACAACCGGGGCAGAGCGTGGATTATCCCTCACCTTTACCAGATGCAAAAAATTCAGTTTTCTCAATGACATCTATTGAAAGAAAAAAAATGCAAATGAATAGCTAATGGACCTTTTGGACTTCTGATAGTAATTCTTTTCGGCGAAAAATTAATTCCAGTCCACTCTAGTTTAACTTTTAAGAACTTTGAAAAAAGAAGCATGTCTTTTGGGCATGTTTTGCTTTTAAAATCATGTGTCATGGCCCCAGCAGCACCCTTGATTGTCTAAAGAATAAGAAGTTAATAGTATGTTGTTGAATCTCAAGAGAATAAATCTTACAATAGTATTGTTCAAAAACTGAAGTTTCTGTGTGAAAAATATTGTTTGAAATATAAAATGTAAAAAAGTCAGTGTAAGAATAAAGATTTGATTATAGTAATGAGTGAGTAAGACATTAAAGCTGGGCTTGAAAAGGGGTAGCCAAGAAAAATACTTCATTTAGAATTTTAAAGCAAAAATAGTGCTTAATCAGCTTTTTTCCCCTGTGTTAATTTCATAGAGTACTTATGGCAAAGCAGAAAATTAATAGCAATTAATATTATTGATGTTGTATAAAATATTTTTTTACAATGGTTAAGATCACTGAAATTTTGAGGTGACATTTCAGATATTCATTTGTTGCTAAAATTAAAAGTTAAATATTTGTAGGTGCAGCCAGTAAAATGTTAACTTGATTCTAAAAAATGTTTTTAAGGATGCACAGTTTGCTGCTTCAGGAGATCAAGTTGTGTTGGTTGGAGCTGCTTCAAAAGGTATCATCCAGAGAGAATTTCAGCATAACGCTATGGTTTATAAAACAGCTTATGCGAAAAATCCTTTTGATAACATTTCCGATCAGGACTTGGAAGAATACAAGAAAATAGTGGAGAGAAAGATGAGAGGTGAATCAGGTATGTGTTTAATATGTTGAAGTTCTGTTCAAACTATTGTATTTAATGCTATACTAAAAGTAATTGTTCATTTTATCAGTTGAAGAAGATATACCAGACCATATTAAACCGTTATTAATGGAGCCTGTAATGGTATCAGATCGACAAACGGTCAGTTCTCCTGTCCAGGATCTTAATACACCCCCACAATCCCCTACATCACCATGTTCAGATGAAGAAGGTAATTAGTTTGGATGCTGTGTTTGTTACTTAAATTCTGTGTTGTCACTCTTAGTTCTTTATATCCCTAACATATTTCAGTTTTCTTAATTTCTATTTACTTTTAGTATTTGTTTTTAATTGAAATAACTCTTTGTTTGGCATATTTGACTCTTCTGAATTAAACTGAATGCAAAGTTGAAATTATAGCATTTTGTTATTTGCATGATTTAGTTTTTTGTTTTGAATTGCATGTATACTTTTACTCTATTCATCTTTAGTTAAGAAATCTGGGTCTGTTCAAAGATCTTTGTCAGCAAGACTAAGTGTTGAAGGTAATTCATTCTTTTAGCATGTTACTTTTAGTTTTTATTAGAACAATTGTAAGAATTAACTCTTTGAAACCTGAACTTCATTTTTGTGATGTGTCTGCATGCTTGTATTGTTAAGTTGGATTTCATTACTTTGTCTTGCTCACAGTACATAGTAAACTCTAAGAAATTCTCCATCATGATATCCAATAATAATTTCATATGCAAATAATAAAATTTAGTTTATGTTGGGATTTAAGTCTAAAATTAGGTCATTAATTTTTGAAGGGGGGAAAAATTAAAAATTCAATTTTTCATTTTTAAGCAAAAATCACCAATCCATAAAAGTAGTTTCTTCAAAATGAGATTTTTTATACTGCCTTTAAAAAAAAATAGTACATACTTTATGTTGTATGCTTGATTTTGATTTGCTTTTCAAGGTGTTACAGTCGAACCTCATTGAAACATACTCCCAGTTTCCTTTAAAATCAATTCACTTTAGCCATACTTAGTCTTATCTGAGCAACACTAAAAAACAAATATGAAGTTGATCAGAAGTGTATTTTGTGTTAGCAGTAATTAGTCAAAAGCGGGTTCAAATTAACAAGGTTTGACTGTAGTATTTTTTTTAAACTTTTGAAAAAGGTATGATTTAAAAAATAGCTAAGCTGATATGTTTGTCCTAAAGGCTTAAGAATCTTAGTACTCTCTTGCAATGTAGAGAAGTCATCCGAAGTAACAATGGAATTCTTTGTGAGTGTGTGCCCGCAAAAGCATTAAAATAATGCATACAGTTATCTAAGCCTGGAATATTTCTTCCAAAGGCATGAATTCAACCAATGTGTGCATGATTGCATCTGCTAAAATTAGGTCTGTGAAAGAGGAAAGATAAATACTATGTCTATTATGTTTGTTGAAATTTAAATATGTTTTGAATAATATTGCAGGTGTTCTTAACATATTATTTACACCAAAGCCTGAATTAAGGTTTGTTTACTGAAAGTGTCCGTAAAGGTAGTGGCTAAAATACTCAACGGACACTTGTGTTGTCTCTGATTTTAATAAGCGATAGTAATGACTAGTATTAATGTTGGAATGTTTTAGAATTTTCTAAAGTATTATTTCATACACTTATATTTTTGATTAAACACCTATTTATTTTTATGCTGCCAGATCAGTCGGAGTGTTTAAAATTAGAAGGTAAGAAAATTAATGCTTATTCCAATGGTTGGTTGTCCATCATAAAAAGATTACTGTGTTTTGAAAGTGTAAAAAGTGGAGAGGGAAAGATTCATCTCCAACACAATATGCAACAAAACCAATATTGATGTACTACTTTCTTATTTTGAAACAAAAAGTAGAGTAATATTAAGTATTGTACTAATAAAATATAACTAATAGAAATTAATATTTAATAATTTATATCTGTGCCTCGGCAAAACTGGCATGCAAGGTTGGAAATTTCAATCCCTTTACGTTCTGTAAATATTTCAATTATTTTGAAATTTGGAAGTTACTTTATTCCATGCCACCTTAAATATACACACCACCTTAAACTTAAATTCTAGGTACTATCAAATTATTAGTTAATTATATTTAGGAAAATAATGAACTTTAAAAGAAATAGCACATATTTGAATAACTGTAAAAATGTATTGCTCCATAAATCTTTTTATGGGCAATGTTTTTTTCTGGAAATTATAAAGATATAGTTATAATAATGAACAAACGAATAGTGCTTGAACAAAAAAATGCTTTCTTTTTTCAAAACAGAACATACAAGTATATTACATGCCGTTAGAATTTATAAGACTATGCATTTATTTTCAAAGCAGCTGAGTTTTTACTAACTGAGATTGTCCCAAGTTGGCATATTGAATTTCAACTGTATTAATTGTAAAGGAACTCTCAGATTATCTGCCCCAACACATTTTTGCTTATTACTTATGGGGAACTAGAGCTCAATTCATAAAACAATATGAGCCCTGTTGCTAACAGTTGAATTGTAATGCTTATTTTTGCCGTTGAAATTATTTAGGTATTTTAATATTTTTAGGCTTCAATGCAATCCTTTGTCATTTTAAACATGTACCAATTTTAATTTGCCGACATTTCATAGTTGAATTTTCAAATGTAAATAGACTCTTGATCACCCTTGTGTGTGTATCTGGCATAAGTTTCGTACTATGTAAAAAAAAAAATCCTGAATATTTTTTTACTTTGATTTTAGCAATTTTTATTTTACTTGCACATTTTATATCTTCTATATAGCAAGCATGTTATTTAAATATGTTTTTCCTTGTTCTTCATTGCAAGATCTTTCATTTAAAGTTTTTTAGATCGCATACATTTTATTAGTGAGACATTCATTTTAATCTTATGATAGTTATAAATATTAAAATATATGCTTGTCTTTAAAAAGTTTTAGTTGAGTTAGCTGTATCGCAATCTTTGCTAGATCTTTCTATTTTTGCATGCACATGCTTGTTGCTTACATTGTTTGCCTTTTCTATGCTTACTTTTTTCTATTTTGCATGTTTTGCTGCATGTTTGCATGTTTATTGTAGCTGCTGAAGAATTAAGAGAAAAGAGTTTTCAGCACCGCACATTATCAGAGCGTAAACCGAAAACTAAAATCAGTAAGTTGAGTGTTAATTGCTGTACATTTAAGCAAGTTTTCTGTTAAATTCTAGGAAATTTGATCTAATAACTGTGTAGCATGTATTTATTTAGTAATTAAGACATTTTGTTGACATAGTTTAATCGAAGTGTGAGGTCAATAACATAATTTTAGCATATGTTTTAAAGACCTCTTTACTTTGGGTAAAAAAGTAAATCTTTTAGGAAAAAAAATTGGAGCTCAGTTAACCCTTTAACAGTTTCATTCATTTAGTTCCAGAGTTTGTTCTAAAAATGTCACATTTTATTATTTTTTTGTTTTGCATTTACCTGCTCTTTTAAACCAATCATAATAGAAAACACACTGCATACTATCATTTATTGTACAAATGCCCCAAGCCACATCAATGGTGTGTTGCTAAAAATAATTGAGATATGATCAGAACTAAAAGCAAAATATAAATCAGAAAGTGTACGGGAGAATCAGTAAACTCCCGAAAGCAGTGCCTGTACGGCGTATGGGCAAAACAGGGAAAAGGTTAATAAGTAGCTTGATTTTGCTATCAAACATAAAATTTGAAGCATTTACAGATACAAAAACTTGAATGCGCTGTGAATTAAGTTCTTAATTTACCTAAGTTGGACTTAAAAATGCTTCTTTATTTTGAGAAATATAATTTTTTGATTGAATTCTCCAAAAAAAATTTGGTGCTAAATATTAGACAAACTAGTCGGCACTCTTTATTTCTAGAAATTTTTGTTCAGTCAATTTTTATGCTTAGCTTATTTTGGCAGTATTTTGCTTCTTGCTAACCAATGCCTTTCCATCATTAAGAGGTAATTCCATATTGACAAAATAGTCGGATATCTTTCCACCCTTCAAAACTAAGTAAAAAAAAAACCTTTGAAATAATATATTAAGCAAGAGCATTTACAAAAAAAAAAAAAAAAAGTGTGATTCACCTTTTATAAAATTACGAAGTCTAAAAGTGGATTTTTCACAAAATTCTGAAAATGAACCTCCCTCAAAATTGTAATATTAGAAAACAAAATCTAGCAACGTCCCTCAGGAAAATAATACTGTTTCATTTCTGCATATCTATTGAATTTGCATATAATGATTATCAGACCCAGATAATATAGGCGAACGCTGTTCGCAGAAAATTTTCAAAGTTGGCAAACAGTTTGACATTTTCTTTTAATATTTCTTTGTAAACAAAGAAATAAAATCCAGTTTAAATTAGGAATTAATCCAGTTTGCTATCTGCAGCATGTCTTGATTTCGTTGGTTGTGTGACAGTGGCTCATTAAATATGACACATGTATTTATCATGGGAAATTAGCAGCCCATGTTTTACATGTGCACATAACTTTATATTTTTGCTGATTTTGGCAATAGAGCACTTGGGTGCTCTTTTTTTGCAGATTTAAAAAAAAAAAAAGATCTTGTAGGCAGTTTTTAATTTTATCTAGGTCTGATTATTTTAATTTGATAAGTACAGGACTAGTACTATTCCAGGTATTAAAATTTGCCGAACCTTGACTGTCAGTTTTAATATCACACATACCTGCCAACACTTTCTTTTTTGGTTTTAGACTTAATTTTTTTGTTTTGTTAACAGTCTTGCTGTTTGAAGAGGAAATTATCAGTGTTTTCCCCATATATTAAATTTTTTAATCAAAAAATAATTTAAAATTGCATGAAGTCAAAGAAAAAAAAAAGATAAAATGAAGGTAAGTATGGGAATGCGGGGCAAAATGAAATAGTAAAATATTTTCAGTTTGCAGTGCCACCAATCAAGTAATATTTTGACTAAGTTCCTAGACATGTAGTTGATTCCTGTCAAAAAATAAATAGCTCCAATGATCACGGGAAAAAAATTATACGAGCAATTTTCAAAATTTGATAAATTTATTGTAATATTCGTGATTTTTCAAAAATATTTCTTGTAATTATTAAAGGATAAAAATTTTGTAATTGTCATTATAACTATTGAGATTATCTGATGTCCAGTCCAGTCCTCATTTAGTTTATAGTAGGCTTGTTTTGATTTAAGATGTTCAATTTAATTTGTCAAGTGCACTCGGGGGCAAAGTGAAACAGTTTATTGCATTTGCTCATGCATTCATTTACTAAATCACGTACGTATTTCTTCATTTGTTCATTCATTCTTTGACTTATTTATGCATTCAGTCGCTTATTTTGTTATTCATTTTCTATTTTACTCACTCATTTCTTTTTCTCATATATTAATTCATTTGTTTATTTATTCGCTTATTTTTTCATTAATAATTCATTTTTGTTTTTTTACGCATTCATTTGATGAAAATTACTGTAATTCATCAAATAGAAAATATTTTGTTACAAAAATATTGGTTTCTTTCACTTTGCCCCATGGTTTTTTGAAGTGAAAATTTTCCAAAACTGCCTAAATGATAAATAACATTTCAACAATAGTTGTAGTACAAAATACTTTCCTTCTTTATATACACATTTTTAGAACAAAATTTAAATATATTCATTTTAAAACAGGGATGTCATCTTAACTATTTCGCTTTGCCCGACTTTTCTCTACATCATTAATTTACACAATACTTGCCTGTCAATTCATGGCATGCTTTCAGAACGGGCAAGTCTCTCCTTCCCAACAAGATCAGAGAGTTCTTAAATGGATGTCGCCTTGTGTGCATGCATCAAAGATAGCATTCTACTTTGTTTGAAAACCGCAAGGTAAAAAGTTTTCACTGCTGTGCGGGGGCAATTGCCTCCCCCCCTGCTTCCCCTAAATGACGGCCTGCTGAATATCCAAAAATATTGCTGAAGTCATCACTATGTTTACTCTTGCTTTTATTAGACTTTGCAATAAAACTTTTGCTGTTTATTACTAACTTGATACATTTGTATAGCAGACTATTTTACATTTTATTTTAATTTCCCATTTTTTTGGTTGGCAAGTTATTTTATTGAACATTTAATGTTATTGAATTTGAATGACTGTTCAAGAAATCTTCAGATTAAAAAAAAATTTTTTTTTGCATAAGTCTTCTTCCCTATTCTTTTTTATATGTATGAAAATAATTATTCTTTTGATGAAAATCTTTGAATTTTGCAGCTGCTGATGTTACGGTAAATGGTGAGGAAAAGTTGCGATCTGCTGAAAGTGGAGATATATCTGCTGCATCAAGGAGCAGTAAAGAAGTAAGTATTTCACTGTTTTGAATCTGGTTCCTTTAAATTGAGATAAAACAAATCTGCCTGCCCTCTCAGGTGTACTTTGCATTTGTTTTGCTACTCTTCTATTTTCAATAACCTTATACTCATTTTTGAAACTTTTTTTGCCTAATTCTTTTTCAGTTACTCTCAGTTCATAGGATTGTGAAATGTATCACTAAAAAAATTTTTTTTTCTTATAAATTTTAGTAATGTATCTACATTTCTTGTTGATAGAAAATTAAATTAAAAAAAAATGACCAGCTAAATAAATATAAAATGCATCAAGGCTGAAACAGAATCAACAGTTGCTTAGACTGTATGCTATATCCTAGTGTGATTTTAATGGCTTTATTTACTTGGCGGGAGTTTTTTTCATATTAGTTCATCTTTTAGTCTTATTTAATCGATCACTTAGTTTAAAAATCAAACATTGACTTTTAAGTTTCAGCATTATTAATTTTGACAATATTTCATGAGCAAACAAATCTCTTTGCGTTGGCTAATTTGATAAAAATTATTAAAAATAAGCTAAGTGTTCCTTGTTATGATTTTTTCCCTAAACACATAGCATACTTTGATTTGTATGACAAGATTCAAATAGAGCCATGAAACAGACAATGAAAAAAACTGTAGAAAATGTAAGGCTGCAGAGTTTTATCCCTAGTTTTTATACTGTTTATTAAAATTTACATCCACAATCATTCTTTTGTGGGTTCTCATGGTTTTCAAGAGTGCATTTTTTATTGAACTTTTTCCCTTCACTGTAATGTAATAAAATATTCAAAATCAAGACTACAAAAAGCTTTATATAACATGATACATTAAGATTTTGGATTTTTAAAGTTTCTCTAAATAATAGCTTATTTATGCTATTCCAAAGGGTGCGTTTTTCTTTATTGCTACTAAAATCAGTCTTGAAATATCAGAAGAGGCATTCATAAGCTGAAGATGCTTACATAGTGAAATAATTGTTGAAATCTTTTGTGACTGTAACTATCATTCATTGTTGAGTTAATTATCTAGTACTCCCTTTAATCACATGTTTCTAAACAGACCGTACTAAATTTTAAAAAGAGCTAAAAAGCTTAAATTTTCAAAATACTTTGAAATTTTCAAGGCAATCCTTGCATAATTATTCCATGACATAACTTCCATTTTCTTTTATTTTTTTTTCTGTATTGTTTCACTAAAAATTTAAAAGGATTGTCCTAAAAGTAACAATTTTTGCATACTCTGTTTGAAAATATGAAGACAGGGAGCTGTGCTATTTCTGGATATCATAGATATTCTCTCAATATAGAAGTTTTTGACAATTGTACTATTTTTTTTGTGTGTAATTGCATTTATTTTACTGAAGTTTTCGTAGCCTCTACGTCACTGATGTATACATTAAATGAAATTTGTATCTCTTGAGACTTCCTTTTGTATTTTAAAATCTGCTGCAAAATCAGTGGAGTATAGGAATTTAAACATGCTCCAATCTTCATATAAAAAAATTCTAAATACATTTTTTAACAGTCTGCTAATTTGAGTGGAATACCATGTTAAAATTTTAGCGCATAAAGCAGATTTTGTTGAATATTTTGCTTTAAATTTTCAGAGTTCTCCTGTTAAAGAAGTTGGTGATGAATCTTCTAAAAAGGACAAGAAAAAGAAGAAGGGTCTTCGCACACCATCATTCCTGAAAAAGAAGAAGCATAAAAAAGAAAAAGAAGATAAAGAAAAGGTAGCTTCTTAAGTTCAACAAAACAGCTGCCAAGGTTAGTATGAAATAGTTCTGAAATACGTATAGTGATTTTAGAAAAGCGCTTTTTTCGAGGGTGAACCTTATAAATCCAAATTCTCCTCCGGATGTCCTGAAATTTACACAAAATTTTAATCAAGTAGAAAAATTCTTATAATGTGGAAAACAATTTTAATTATTTTTCATACCTACCGACTCTACCTTTCTTTTTCTGGAGTTTTAAGGTTTTTTAGACTTCCAGTTTTTCTGCATACGTATGCTTTTCTTCCCCTTTTTAAACAACAAGGCTAAAATTATTTAAATTGTTATCAATTTAGGGCAAAAGCTGATAAACCACAATTCGGAAGTGTTACAGAACTGATAAAAATGATTTTTAAAAACAAAAATTTGACACAACACAACTTGCTGCTTCATAGTGACAATCATGCTGAAGAAAACATTTATCCACCACAGTAAACTGCTTGTGAATTTAAAGGAAACATTAACTATCTAAAATTGGTGGAAATTTTTAAACTTCAGTATTCATAATTTTGCAGTTTTTATGCCATATAACTTATATATTATTTCTCTAGCTTGTTTTCTTTACTGCACCAGAACTTTCTCATTTCTTTATCAAATTCCATTATTTACCCCTCATTTTAAAGCTTATTGAGACGGCTATTGACGAAAAATAGACCCAGTTCTCAAATTGTTTTTAGTGTCCAAAAAATCGTTACTTTCTGTTTTTTATTGCACATCGCTTTAACGAATAATCACCCGAAAACTAAGATGCAGTGGCGTAGTTTGATATAGTGTTGCATTAGAAAGGTAAAGATCCTAAGTTTGATCCTTCACTGCATTTTGTCGCTTTTGATTAATTTTATTTCACCAAGCTGATTTTGATCTAAGTTTCAAGGAATATATAAAAAGAACTTATTGTAGGAGTTTAAACCAAATTTTTTTGATTTCATTAAAACCAGAGAAGCAAATGTTTATTTTAGCACGAAAAATATTTCTGAAGGTGCTTTTTTTGTGGGTTCCTTAATTATTTATAAAAATACAAAAGTAAGGCATGATTTCATTTTCTTTTAAATGAGCAAAAAAAAGCAATTGGCAATGTGCCTTTTTAATATTTACTAGTACTATTTAAGTAAATTGTAATTTTTAATTTATTCCTGTTCAGCGCGAAAAGCTTTAATTTTCGCTCATTTGTTAGGATGAATATAATCATAAAACGAAATGAAATGTAACTTTTGAGGTTGGAATAAAAAAACAGGATTTTTAATGAAAATTCTCTTTATATATGGGTACTTTTTTTTAAAATTTAAATTCCAGAATTCTATGATTGTAATCCTTTTTTGAAAATTTCAATGTGTAAAATGTTGTTTCTACCTAATTTCAAAATTAAGTTTGTAATAGCGAAAAATCTTATCTAAAAAGATACATACTGCAAAGTTTTTTTTTACAATGATTACGTAGTTTTTAATATACAATCAAAAACTATTACTAGTTTTTATTTGATATGTTTAACAGTGCGTAAATATTTTCTTTAAAATATGTACCGTATTTTCGGGTAGATAAGCCGCACCACGGTATACGCCGCACTTCGAAAAATTTGGGAGAAAAAAATTTTTTCATCAGATACGCCGCATCAGCGTATAAGCTGCATAAAACTTATTTTTAAAAAATTTTCTGCAAGAACCTATGCTGCTGTATATGTATTGACATCGTTAAATAACAATGACAAAGAATTAGTTACATTGATTTGAAAAAAGTGTTTCAATATCATAGGTAATTAAAAGGTTGCGACATTTTGGCGATAACTGCAACTAATAGTAACCCTGTCCTACTTTAGTAGTCTCTTCGGCAATTCCCTCAGCAACTTCGTTTTTTGATATGTTGGTTATTGTTCATGGTGTTTTTTTCTTAATTTATTCCCCTTTGTTACCAGATCCAGGAAAATAAAATAACATCTGAATAAGCAGAGATGCTGTCACCCTTTTTAAAATGAAACTGTTCAAGGGCGTTGCAGTAGTGGCTTTCTATGTTGGACTCTAATTTGCTTTGTTTTAGGAAAAAATAAACATAGCATGTACTTAAAAAAAAAACTTCGTATAAGCCGCAGGAGTTAAAATTCAGCTTCTAAACATGTATAAGCCGCGGCTTATCTACCCGAAAATACGGTACCATGCTAAAATTTGCAAAAAACAATTTATTGCTATGTCCATACATATTCATGTTACTTATTATCATATGTGTTTTTTCTCCCCATAGTGATGTCATTCATGTTTAACTGCCAACACTTATTTACACTTTGGCTTGGTGCTGGATGTGACTGTTTTGATAATTTGAATGGCCTGCATTATTTTTCAACTTGTGTGCTATATTGGCATCATCGTGGGTTATTCAACAGCAGAAGAATTTAAATAGTCACTTCAGCTTACATCTTCCATTATGCTACTGGGAACTTTATCATGAGCCTTTAGTAATGTTTATCACTTTTATGAAAATATGAAATTCCTAAATTTGATATTTTTCCTGTTTTTATATGAAATGTTGGACAGCTTTCAGTTTTAAAATTTTAAACTTTTTCTAAGTATTAAGCTTTGTTTATATATATTTTAGTATACATAAATTAAGATTAATATTTAGGCAAGTAAAATGTATATTGAGTTAAATTTTTAAGTCTTTTATCCATGACAATGTTTGTATGTTTTTATATAAAAAAAGCATTTTTTATATTGAGTTAAGCAGACATGTGGAGGCAGCTACATTTAGTTTCCTTTTTAGTATACAATTTAACTTCATGACTTAAAATAAGTACTTTTGAAGTGTTTCCTATACGAAACAAAAAGTGCTGGCTATTTGCATGTTTGCATTAAGTTGTCTCCTTGTGATTTTTCCCAACTTGAGTATTGTGAATTAAAAGATTTTAAGTAATTGTTTTGAGCCATTTTTTAATTTTGAAGAGAATGGTATAATTGATGTATTAAAATGTAAGCATATGTGCCTGTATGTAAATAAAATTTTATGGTTAGTTTCTGTTATTAATACTTGTAAGATTTGTCATGCATAAGGCTAACATTAAATTGCTTTGTTTTCTGCCTGGTTTATGGGATTGCGTTTCATTAGTATTTCAGAGTATATTTTGTAATTTTCCTGTAATATTGTTGCAATTTCAGCTCAATATATTTGTAATAAAACTTTCTTGAATTTTCTGTTTCTATATGATTGAAGTAATTGTTGATTCTATTTCACTACTTGATATTTGTGCAATTTAATGTTAATTTTTACATTTTGAAGTTGATATTCTGTATTTCATCCGTGATGAAAACTGTAGAATAAATTTTGAAGCTTAGAGCAATGTCTTATATGCATTTAATAAATCTATTAACTGTATTGTCCCTGAGCAACTTTATTTTAAAATAACTTACATATTTGATTCACTGAAACTTAATTCAAAACAAATTTGCAATTTTGTACGACATATAATAGTTAGGAATATTCGAATTATATTATGTTCAAAGTAGTACTTGATCTTCTAAATATCTGTTCATGTATAAAATTTTTGAAAATGCAATACATGAATAAGTTTCGAATTTTTGCTGCTGTATAAAATGTGCGCAATCAATAGTAAATGTTTATGGAGTACAATACATGTTTTTGAACATTCTTTTTAATTTCACTGAAGCTATTTTATTTAAATTTTTCGGTCTGAAATTTTTTATGTGCAGAAAGAAACAAGGAAATATTTTTCTTTCCAGTGGAATAAATTTTTTAGAATGCTAAATTTTTTGCAGAAGAATTCATTTTTTTAAAATTTATATTGTGACTTATTTCTGTCATATATTACTGTAAAACACCTTTTTGTGGTTATGAACTTTTCATAACTTCCAAAGTGAAGGCTGTTGGCTTTCCTAAGTGGGCTTTATTGAATATTTTTTTTGTTTCAAAGTGACCCCTAGGACAAAGTTTTAGTTTGTATTTATGCAGATCAAGTTTTTCTAATCAATTCATTACTCATTGCAAAACACTTTATATTTCTCTGAGGGAGTATTGTGAGAAAATGTAAATTATTTTAAATTTTAATTTAAAGGTCTATTTGTATTTAATGATGTATAGCTACTCAAAATAAATGTAAAGTTCATTGAAAAAAAAAACATATTTCAATTACCTATCATCGCTAAAAATTAAAATGTGAAAAGAGAAGCTAAATAGGGAAAAATGAGCTGTTCCAATATAAAGTAACTAGCCTTGTTTTTTCAGCAGTCAAATTTTTTTCTTGCTCCATCAGTTAATTTTTTTTTTCTTTATTTTTTGCACTTTAAAAGTTTTCTAATAATCTGAAAGCAAAACTTAAGTTTATAAATAATTACACTCTGATAATGACATATATTCAAAAAAGTTGAAAGCAACACAATAAAACAGGTATAATTAGTGACAGGAAAAGTATAGAATGTATTATACAAAACTTTAATTGAGCTGTTTATTTGCATCATGTAGAAATTATACAAATTTAAGAATGGGCATGGGTTGATTTTTAAAAATAAATTTTTGTTGTTGCATAATCAAGTTTGAAATGGAATGAAGCAAGAACAAGTGATTGAAACAAAAATAAGGATTCTCTTCACCACACAAAAAATTGTAGCATTACTTATGTAGTTTGACACTCATTCAGGATTTTAGACTGTTAAATACTATAAACTCATAAAATTTTCATTCCCATATAATTTCTATGTCTTCTAAAATTTAGGCAATATCCAATATCTTTTTTTTTTTTTTAGATAAAGGCACATGAACATTAAGTAAATAGTCCAGTGCTAAATATGAAGTCTGTAACCTTCATAGATTTTATGTGCAAGAACATTGAATGTTATTAAATAAATAAATTAATCTGAAAATAAATATGGTCAAATATTATAAAGATTTAAACATAAATTTAACGTTTTTCAAAAAGCAGTCTGCATTAATTACTTTCTCATTCAAAATGATCAGATTACACATGCTTTGATTTCAGTACAAAGAAACTTTTCAGTACAAATTTCAGTACAAAATTAAATTTAAAGCTTCAAGACATTTTAAAATATGTATGAATTATACTTCATTAATTTCCTTTCTATTAATATCTTTTGTTACAAGTATTGTTAATGTAAATGATTAATTATTCAATTATTTAAGTCTTTTAAATTATGTAGAGGACCCCTTTTTTTTTAATTATGTAGGTAAAAACTCAATATGTTAATTTTTGTTTGAAAACACAACTCATAAAGTTCTTAAGTGAGAAGTAAATACTATGGGTAAAATTCATTGGTATAAAAATTTTAAGCCCCCTATCCCCTCCACCTCCCATAAAATGTTCAAAATATGGTGTTTAAGTAACTTTTCAAGTGAAAGAGGAAAATTCGACTTAATTATTGCTATACTTTCTGAATTCAATTTCACAAAGTATTAAATGCTACAAGGTATATGTAAAAAGGTTTAAAAATACTGTTATGAAACAGCTCCTTATCTCAAATTTGAGGAATGCATCCTTGTTAAGTGCTGATTTAATTTTTGTATGGAATACTCCCAATATTTTTTTAAAAACTTTAATTATAAAAAAAGTACTTGATTCATCTAATAAAATCGAAAATGTATGTATGTCTTGGTCAAGGATGTTTTTTTAACTGAAGGATCTAAACTATCTGGTTGGTATTTTAATTTTTAAATGTAATTCATCTGTGGGGAACATGGGATTTTTGTTAGCTGTGTTCTAGTTCTTAACAAGGGAGTGTTTTTGCAAATCCGGGAAAGACTATCAGAACCAAAATGCTTAGTATGTGGAAGTCTATTGTTTATGCAATGTGAAATATATAATTATAGTGAAACAAGTTAAATTTTCCTTTAAATCTATAAATGGAAAAGAAATTGATTAAAAAAAAATCATTCTATGTACTACAGTACATAGTTTCGGAGAATTTCACTGATGTTTTAAATGAATTGTCTCCTGTGGTATAGCATAAATTTAAATCACAAAAGGTTGGGTGTCTTACATTGGCTAACTTGAAATGTATGTAATAGTCTTTGCTTTTGAGTATGCACAAAATTTGGTTTCCTCGTGTGTGATTAGACTTAGTGTTATTTGTGTCTTTTTTTTAATTGCCCATTTTCTATTGAACAGTAAAATTAAGCTCATTATGGTATAGCTCCTAACTACTTTAAAGCATTTGATAACTTCTTGCATTGGTAAACTTCTTTTTAGTTTTATTTATTTTTTTAAGCAGTATACATAAGCAGTTAAAGCATAAGCAATATTAATGGTGCCAAATATAAAATGACATGTAGTGTGCTATTTAGCTTGGACAACAAATGTTTTGGAAAGAGAAAGCGTAAGCAAGTTTTTCTGTTTTATGAATTACTTTGAATTTAGAGATATTTAAGATATACCAATCTTTAGATAATATAGTGTGTCATCAGAGTTGTAATCTGCTTATAAGTTTTTTTAAATTTCACTTCACAATTTTATCGTTTGCAGGTAAACTAGAAAAATGGGGAAAATACCATGTTAATCCAAATTAGATGTGAATTATATTGAGAATTTGACTTGGCTTTGGAAATTTTCTCCTTTGTAACTAGCACAAACAACAAATATAGTGAAACTCCAATTTTACATCCCTCGAATCTACATTTCTTTCAGGAGATGTCTTTTATGTGTTTTACTTTTTTTTTTTTCACCTTATCCCTTGAGAAACGAAGAATCGGGTGTTTTACTGTAATAGGAAAAATGTTTATTGATTTTATAAGTATGATATTTACCAAAAACCAATATTAGAAACATTTTTAAAGAAGTTTTGACAGCAGAAAGAATTTATGTATATGACCTGTTTACAAAGAAAGTTCTATGGACCAATTAAGAGGCAAGAGTAATAATATCTGATATTGTATGTGTGTCCATTACTATTTGCAGTTAAACACGCCCACCTTTGAAGTATACCCCCTTTCCACCCGGTAAGGAGAAGGGCATTTATAAGTTCTACCTGCAATTATTCACTTGCCTTGCCTAGAAATTTTTCTTATTGGAGTTTGTTACTTATGATGAGCTGGGTTTTTATCTAATGTAAATGGTTTCATTCAAATGTGCAAATTGATACATTTGTTAAGTAAAACTGAAATAATTTATCTGAAAAGTATGATTGACTTAGTGCATTATGAAATAAATGTGCTGCTACTGCATAGGAATATCAGTCAATAAAAATTTATACTCTTCTTTTCAAACAACTATACTGACTAAGTTTCTGTTGTCCATTCCATAAGGATATAGAGGAAGGCTGGAAAAATTGTTTTAGAAATGCTGAAGCTGAGTCCAGTCAAACCATACCGTTTGATGTGTATAACATTCAGTTAGCATTGTGAGAATTACTGTGCCGCTCTTTTCCCGATTTGCATTTGGTTAATAGTTGAATTATGGTCTGATTTTAATACAAATAATCTTAGAAAACAAAGATAATTCAAACATTCATATTCGTTACCAATTGAGTTTTTTTTTTTAAGTACCAACTCTTCATAATGACTCACGAAGTTTTGTTCTTTCCGTTAATTTAAAATGTTCCTCCTAAAGCAAAATTTGAAGAATCCTCTACTGATATGAGACATTGGTCAAGTTGGATAAATCAGCAGTTTTGCTCACACCTGTATGTTTATTACGTTTTTGTTGAGATAGAACATGAAGTATGAAGTCGGCAGCGATTTTTCCAAACACACAGTTCTTTAAAAAGTTATTACTGCTCAAGAAAGTAAGTATCAATATTATATGTAGTTAAATGAGATCTGAATTGCTTAACACGTATTGTATTAAACATAATGAGAACATACATCTAATTCAGTATGTTTAATTTTAATAGAATCGAAAATACTGAAAAACTAAAGTCTACAGACGCAAAGCAAAGCTTAATTGTTCTAAAATTTTGAGATTCTTTATTTATGTAAGTTATTCGTACATCTTGGGAAGTAAGAATGGCTCCTCATCATCAATATATACTTGTTTGCAAGTGTCTGTAGTGTTTCAATTGTTGTGTGTAGGATAAATGTTATTATTTTCATTCTATTCCGTAATTAAGGAACTAACCAATATTTTAAAAATATAATTTATTTTTCTTTTCATTTTTTAAAAGTAAAAATTTATTTTTACTTTTAAAAAATTATTTAATTTAGAAGATATTTTAATTTAGAAGATATAATAAATTAGCTGTAAGAAGAAAAACTCCTTCAAATGATTAAAAAAAAAATCAATAAAAGTTTACTGCCAATGTATATTCAGAGAAAAAAATATTTTTCCTGATACGTAAAAATACAGCCAAGCAAGGATGTAAATGCTCTTCCACCTTAATTAGTTCGAGATGCTCCATTGCATTGTGCTGAAATTACTTTCTTCTTTTTGAATAATTTTGCTCAGAAATTAATAATCTGACAAAAGGGGAAAAAGAACATTTCTGTTTTAACAGATGTTTATAAGAAAGGCAAAACAAAATGTTCAAAGTAAAAACTTGGAGTATAATTTAATTTACCAGGAAAAGTATATTTTCTGTATATGTGTGCTTTTTTCCGCTTCATCATTAAAGTATCAAAAGTAAGCATTCATACATTAGTGTATGTGTTCAATGTTTTCTTATCATTGTTATTAAAAGCTCAATATAACTGGTGAAGAAAAGTTATGGATTAAAAATACTGCCATTTGTTGTAACAATTAAAGGGAACAAAAAGTACAAAACGTTGATTTTAGTGATAGATATTATATTGCTGTTATGATACGTTTATATGAAAATTTGTAAAATATATTAACTTTACTTCACTATTTTAAAAAGTTAAACTACATTAAACAGATGTTTGTTCTTTTACATGGCATTGTAATTCTTAAGTTTCGTTTTACTTTTCTCGTTTTGCGTGATGCTTTAGATGTTTCAATTATTTGCAATGTATATGTCAGTTATTTTGTGTATTCTGAAATCGTTTCTGTATTTCGTATTGATATAAATTTTAATTGCACGTTCATTTTGTTTATTAAACTATATTGAACTGCAATCTGATCTGTTAATGCGTTTGAGATGTATTTTCTAGTTTCTTAATCCTCTAAAACTTTATCCGAATGTTATTTATTGTAATTTGCTTACCCTGATTGCCTGTGTCGTGCACACATAGGCCGAGGCTCATTCACTGAATGCTCTCACCCACACCAGTGCTGTATTTGAAAATATGCAGTGCTTCTGGTTTGTTTTTGAAAAATAGCGTACATTGGCTGCTTTTTTAATTAATTTATATTTTATTTCAATTATTAAGTAAATACACACACACACACACACACATATATATATATATATATATATATATATATATATAAACACAGAATACAGAAATACATACAATTAAAAAAAGGGGGGAAGTTAAAATCCCAAAACACATAAAAATACATGGAAATACATGAACATCAAAGCCCGTACTGAACTGTCAGCGCAAAGCCGCTAGAAACAAAACAGCACATTAATATTGAAACAGGCAAATAAAATGAAAAGATGAAAACCAAAATACAAAAGCGAACCAAAGTGCAGTATTTTATCAGTTAATTCATCAGCTCTTGGGGGAGATAACAAGTTTTTGGGACCCTCCCACATATTATATAGACAGAGCCTTTTCGAACCAAAGCTGTGGTCTTACCCCTGATGAAATGCTGCACTTTGGTTCGCTTTTGTATTTTAGTTTTCATCTTTTCATTTTATTTGCCTGTTTCAATATATATATATATATATCCATAAAAATATAGAACTAAGAATGGGTGTGTATGTATGTATGTATGTTCCCAATTCAAACCCCGTCGAATCTCGATCAAATTTGGCAGGGAGGTACTTAGGCATACGGGAAGGGTCGTAACGGGGTTTTAAAACGCCAAATAAGTTGCAAACCGTTTGAATTTTAATCTAAGGACCCACAAATGACTCTTTCTGCCCGAAATAATTATCGGATATTTTCGATTTTGGTCTCACTGGAAAGATATCCTTCCGAGGTTTTTCAAATTACAGATTGATATTTTCAGCAGGGAAAAAGATATATGCATTTTTAAGTTTAGAAATATCAATTTTTAAATCGAACATTAAAATCGGCTGCGACGAGAGTGACAGAAATTAGAACGTAACGCGTAAAAGAAATCATTGACAAGAAAAAGGCTCTGCCATTTTTTTTCTCTTGAATATAAACAAATGAAATTCTTGCTTTTCCTTTTAGGTTTTTCCTGCAACGGGGGATTTAAATTTTTTTGACGATTAATCAATTCTTCGTACTGCGTGCCGGCAAAATATTAAGTTTCATCAACTTGAGACTTTTTAGACATGCAGCACCTAACATAACTTTTATTCTTAGGTAGACCGTGCAGAGAAGGGCCATGCAGCTGGTTATTATGTATATATAACTTACAATTATCGGCGGTCGGATTTTTCGCGGTTCTTGCACACTTTAGTTTTTTTTTTTTACGGCGATAATTTACTGAATGGAGAAAACTGAACGTGCGTTACTGATCGTTTTTAGCTTTTCAAGCTAATTTTTACGTTCAATGTTGTCATTTTTAGCTATAATTTAAATGTATATTATTGCTTGAAAATCCAAATAAGGGAGATATGTTTTCACTAACCTGGAGCTTACTGCACTGCTTGACAATTGCTAAGGAACACGTGATTTACGTAAAATTGCACCTCATATAGCTGGCCAATGAAAGTAAATTCAAGCTCAGAGGATGTGGTAGACCAAGACTCGTTATCTGTATAAAAGACAGTGCATTCCAACTCAAAATGCGTATACAAATTCACGCAGCTTAATATTTGACGAAAATAGTGTTGAATGTTGAAAAAGTTTTATCTATGAAATTCTGTTGGGTTCTTGCAATAGTTAAAAGCAAAATGTTCACAAGACATTATTTGAGGACCTAAGATCGTGGAAGAACATTTGTACGACTGGAATAAGTTCAAAATGTCACCACTGTAGCTGTGGCAATATGTGTATCAAAAAGTGTCAACTCGGAATTAAAGAATGCCATTGAAAATAAAAATGCTTTGCTAAAGCGTGGGGGGGGGGGGGGGGTCGTGGTTGGTAGGTATACCAGACCTTCGGAAGGCCGCTATGTTGCCCTCGGGACAAAAAGGAATAGAAATGTCACTCCTGGACAAAAAAATGCAAACCTTGCAACCGCTACCGGTACGCATATTTCTGCAAGAGCCATCTCACGGCGATTAAGTAAAGTTGGCTTGTACGCACGGAAGCCTATACAGGGGAGGGGGTTGCATCAGACTTCAATCAAGTCATCAACGGGAGAGGTTACGCTGATGTGAGGAACATGATGGTTGGAATCGCCAAAATTGGACTAGCGTGATGTTCTCCGACGAATCTCGCTTCAGTGTGACAAGTGATTCTGGCCACCAACTGCTGTGGAGAGCGCATGGAACATGTTAAGCACAAAAATTTGAATGATCTGTACATCCCAGGCGTGATCGTGTGGACAGTCATCATGCACAATGGTAGAGCACAGTTTCACATCTTTGAACAAGGATGCGTTGCATCTCAACGGTATTGTAGAATGATTTAACTGGAACGTATTCGCCTTTTAAGCAAAGCTGTTAGTCCCGAATTTCTGTTTATGGACGATAATTCACCGCCACACAGAAAGGTTGAGGTATCAGACATACTGCAAAGTGAAAATATTCTTCGTATATACAGTGGCCTGCTTACTCTCACGACCTAAATCCAATTGAACATTCCTAGGATGCTCTTGGCAGACGTGTTTCACAAAGATTCATCCCTCCCCAAACAGTGCAAGAGCCCAAAACCACTACGGGAGAGGAATGGTGCAGTAACCCCTCAAGGATCCCTCAATAGTTTAGTGGAGAGAATGGAAAACATGTGATAAATGTGCAAAAGTGTCCGTGGTAATCACACATCACACTACGGTAATCATGTACGCATCATTTTTACCTGAAGATTAATTTTTTGTGGCTGTTTGCACATCCGCTAAGGAGAATTTTTTTATTTTTAAGTTTTTACTTAATCGATGCAGTGATATCTGTACCATTTTGCACTATAATAATGGCACATCCTCTCTACTAAATATGTACTTAGTTATGCTTCTTCCATCAATGTTTATTTTGAATTGTTTTAAAAACTTAATTGCTCCTTAGCAGTTGTCAAACAGTGTACTTACACAGCTGGTTAGAGAAATTCATTGATTAAAATTGAACAATTGAAAGTTGACCCTAAAAGTACTCGCTGCTTTACTATTACGTAGTTAAATGCTAAATCAAAGAATGGTTTTCAGTTACTAACTTTTGCAAACATGTTCCTAAGATAATTAATCATACAAAAATAGCTACAATCAATTGCAGATGTAGCTATCGCAAAATTACTAAACAATTTTGGTATTTGGCGGATTAACTAAATGTACTTGGATGAGCCAACATACTTAGAATGAAACTGTCTCAAAAAATGCTTAATGGTAATTAAGATGAGACTGATGATAAAGTTATTAAAAAAAAAAGAAAAAACGAATAAAAATAGGTTATTTAGTATATTTTCTATGTAATGTCCTTCCCCTTCGTAGGTTTAATTACAATTTAACAAATCCACTTGTGAAGTTACTAAAGATATTTTTATACTGGTCCGTCATTTCAAGGTTTTCCAGGTGGGGTCGAAGTTTGCAAACAAAAATGCAGTTTCAACAAAAAAACAAAAACTTCGCCCACTAAAATGCAAATACATTGATTTCTCAAAGTTGGGGGAGGGGGGGGGGAATTGACACCCCTGACCCACCTAAATGACGAGCCTGTTTTTGCACTTGATCTCTTTCTTGTCAAAATAAAGAACATTTCTCAAAAGGAAAACATATTAAAAATCGTAAACAATTGTAAGTGATGCAACTAAAAGAGGAGTCAAGTAAACAGAGGAATTTACTATCTAATCTTTTATCGTAAAACCTTCCTCGCATCTGCGCATGCCTGAGGTCTCTTTGGATTTCCTCAAAATAGGGGAGAAATGCGAAGTAACATTCAACAGGAAGTAAGAAGCGAAAGCACCGGCAAGTGCGTCTCCTTATCAGGGCCGCGCCGTCCCAATGTGCAAAGCCGTGCGGTGCACGGGGGCGCCAGAGTCTAAAAGGCGCTGAGCTCTACCGACCAAAAAAGCTCAAAACAGAAAAAAAAGAAAGAAAATTAAAAATCAAAACAAAAAAAAAAAAAAAAAAATGAAATTGAACTTCTCATTATTACTAACTGGGACGGTGAAATTTTACTGCTCAATGAAATATGCAATCCGTCTCATTGCCTACCCATAATGGAATAATTATTGCCTTGTTGTGTCTAAACAAGCTACTCAAAAGTCTAGTATTTTAACGCGGGAGGCTAATGCATATATCAGCATTTTTCTTCCGAATAAGGGGCTGGGTATACTCTTTCGGCATATCGGTATGGTTATAAGCAAAAGGGTCGAAACAAATGTGCTGCTCCGCAATAGATTTCTTCCGGTGAATCTCTACTACATTGGATTTTATTTAGTGCAATATGTGGAAATTCTACTGCTTTATGTTATCTATTTTTTATCTTATTATTATCTTGCATGTTATTTATTTGTGCGTTATATTTACATAGTATAGACAACCAATAGTGTACATAGGCCTAAATGCGCTCCCTCGCAAGATTTGTCAGTGCGCCCCCCCCCCTTCAATTAAAATATAAAAAATATTTTTTCCGTGTTACTCATAGTGCTATCTTTCTGGATTGTGCGCCCCGTGTGCAGGTTATCTTTTCAGTTTCAAAAAGTAACGGTTTTACCATAATTATGCGATTATCACCTTTTTACTTCAACTAATAGTTTTTTAATTAAAAAAAAGCTTTGGACAATGCATTTGTACTACACAGTCCAGTCACATTAATGTGACCACCACGTACTTTCGACGTCGACGTCAAATTACCAATCACAAAAAGCACTTGGTAGAATGCAGTTGGGGGTGTAAAAAGGGTGTGTGAGGGCTTTGGAAACTATTTCTATCATTGGCGTAATGCAAAAACGGAGCGATTTATCCGACGTCCAAAAGGACATTTGATCATTGGCTTTCGTGCCAAGGGTGGAAGCATTTCCAAAATGCCTGAGTTTTTGAGCTGTTAGCTTGCCATCGTGGTAAAAGTGTACCGCGCATGGCAAAATGGGACTCAAAAATTAGCGATGTGGAAAATGTAGTGCACCAGGAGCCATAGATGACAGAGGCGAACGACTGCTGCGGAGATGCGTTCGGGTTGATAGATGGGCTACCGTTGAGCAACTGACCCACTAGATGAACCAAGGGGCTACCAACATCATCTACCAAACTACTATTTAGTGCACGTTGCTGCGTCTGAGCTTCCGAAGCACAAGACTGGTTCATGCAGCTATGCTAACTACTGTTCATCGACGACGAACGCTGGAATTTGCACGCCAGTACCGCAGCTGGACGTTTATTGAGTGACAACAGGTAGCATTTACTGATGAATAACGTTTTATGCTCCATCGGGCAGATGAACGTTGGCGTATAAGGCGTGAAACCTCTGAAACCAAACACCCTCAACCATTGCTAGAACGGTCCAAGCTGGAGAGGAGAGCATTACGGGCTGGGGAATGTTTTCCTGGCATTCTCTGGGCTCACTCATCATTGTGGAAGGCACGATGAATTTCTACAAGTACGCATCTGTCTTTGCGGACCATGTCCACCCCTATATGTGCAATGTTTTTCCTCAGGATGATAGCATCTACCAGCAGGACAATGCGAAGTGGCATACAGCTGCCAGTGTAAGTGCGTGGTTCGAAGAGCACCAGAATGAGTTTACCCTTCTTCCCTGGCCAGCAAACTCTCCTGATTCAAACAGAATCCAGAATATCTAGGACCATCTCGAGCGGGTTATTCGCTCCATGAATCCTCATCCGCGTAATCTAGCCCAGCTGGCCACAGCATTGGAGTCGCATGGCTCAAACTACCAGTGAACACGTTCAGGGCCCTAAATAAATCTCTTCTTGCACGTCTCGCAGCAGTCCGCTCTGCGAAAGGTGGTTTTTCAGGCTTTTGACAGATGGTCACATTAAAGTGACTGGACTGTGTATATATTAAATTTAATGCCTTTTTAACTAATCCGTGTTTGAGAATTATTGGTTTTACCGAAAATTATTTCAATTTCCGATTTTAAAGGAGAATATCCTCCACTTTATACTTCAGTTCAGAAACATAATCAGAAATATAATCAGCTGCTTTAACTTCGATATTTAAAATGCTTCCTTCTCCAAAACACATTGGTGTATTAAAGGAGCTACTGAACTCGAAATGACTTTGAGACATAAAGAAAAATATGCAGATATTCTAAAATTAAATATTTGTCATGCTCCGATTTTTGGCTACACAAAAACCCGAGGAAAATGTTTATTTAGTTCATTGTGTCTTAAATGTATCCTTAAAATTTGATTTATTTTTTAATTAAAGAGGTAGAGCAGGACTTCTCAAAGTGTAGTCCGCGGACCCCTTTGGGGTCCGCCAGCACTTGGAAGGAATCCCCAACTTTCTTTTCTCTCTTTTTTTTATTAACATAGATAATATTTAAAATTCAGAATAAAAATCTGGCGCCGAAATGGCCAGCGCCGAAACGGTCCCGCAGAAACATACCAGACCCTTATATACGGTATATCCACCAATATCAACCCTTAGCATCAAACTCCAGGGTAGGACCAGCATCGGTTGTCATCAGTTCTATAAAAAGTCCTCCAAGAAGGAAAAAAAAAAAAAAGAGAATAAAAGTAAAAGACAGCTCCCTTTTGACAAGGTATAAGCGGATCAACTTAAAAAGAAACGATCTTGTCTTTTACTTCTATTATTTTCTTTGATTTTTTTTAATAGAACTGGTGACAAGTATAAGATAGTAAGTTAAGAGCAAGTAAGACTTTTGGTCTTACTTGCTCTTTTCTTCATATGTTTCAGTTTGCATTATTGTTTTAAAATATACTTCGGAAACAAGGAAAATATTATCTAACTATAACTAACCAGTTGTGCAATCTTAGAAAGGGGCGGGATTGGTCATATTCCTCCTCAGGACTCTTGATCTTAAACCGTGTGGCCAATCATAGGTTAAAATATGTAGACATTAAGACTTATGCCCCACAAAAAAAAAAGAAGAGTTGCGCCACTGTTTCTCACTCCGTATCATTATCTCAAACATTTAAGTTTCCACTTAATTGTTCCATACAAATTTGTCTCTATTAAAGCAGGTTTTTCATAAATCGTTAATCTTCAAGCTTCCGCGCTTAAAGAAAATTTAGATCTTAATTAATACTTTACTTCGTATCATATATCCTTGTTTGATTTGTCAGTACAATTTTGAAATTGAAACCTCCCTAGAGCGTTCGCTTTATTTTAAAAAGGCTCCTTAAAAATTGATGGCAATGAGAAAAGTATGCAGTCATTAGTAAATAACAAATTCCACGTAAAAGCAGAAAAGTTGTAAAAAGCATCTCTTTATTACGGTGTAATCAAGAGTTTACTGATGAGACAATTTATCCTACCGTTGCGGGTCTTAAAAGAGAGTCATTTCGATCCCGCATCTACTAATTAGTGGAGATTCTGTTACTTTTCAACTGAAAGAATGGCCTCATAATTTTCCCTAGAAGGAGAATGGCTGACAACAATTAGCTTTTCCAGGAGAACTTTCTTTGTTAATGTTCAAACAAGTGGATTTCTGTGCTCAATTCTCAAAGAATAGGATTGGTAAAGCTTAAAAGTAAAATTAACGAATAT